>WNWK01057618.1:0-10688 GCA_009830355.1 Cherax destructor
ACAGTTAGGTGAACAGGGACAGCAGGTGTAAGGTGACTAACACCAAGGTACCTACTTACAGTTAGGTGAACAGTGACAGCAGATGTAAGGTGACTAACACCCAGGCACCTACTTACTGCTAGGTGAACAGTGACAACAAGTGTTAAGGTGACGTGCTGCCTCCTTCCTCAAGATGGGTCACCTATCCACTCACAAAACCATAATAACACGATTAAAAACAAACCAGGGTAAGGGTAGGGGTTTGAACCCATGGCGAGTGGGTCGTAAAACTCCAGGCCAGTGCGTTAACCACTGGACCATCTGGCTAAAATAAGATTCATCTAGGTATATTTATACACCGTAGGAAGGTTAGCATGGGCCACCACTGTGACCACAAATGAAGGTTTACACGGAAGAATCCCGGTCCGTGATTTACATCTGAACTTCAGGACCTCTGGGATGTCATCTGAATCAAACTTCTTCAGGCACAAAACACAACGTGCTGGTGTTAAAGTTACCTTTTCTAAAATCCACAGGATTTGTCCAGATATACGAAATTAGTAAAACTCTCTGAGGTCTCGGTCAGATGACCAAAACCTCCAGTTGTGGGTCATCATATAAGACCCGCGTCAGGAGACACTTATCCTGTTTCCTGACGAACCTGACCTAACATCTGATCCTCAATTCTCACAGTGTCACCATAATCAATGATGTTTAAGACACATGTCAAACGTTAGGTATCTTTATTGTTGAAACGTTTCGCTCACACAGTAGGCTTCTTAATAATAATAATAATAATAATAATAATAATAATAATAATAATAATAATAATCTTTATTTCTACCAGTACATGTACAAGGTATACAGACCATAGCTGACATCAATGACATACTACTATATAGAAAGACCCTTGTTATGCTGAGCATTTCCCGCAAAGTAGGTCAGTTTTGTCCCAGGATGCGACCCACACCAGTCCACTAACACCCAGGTGACCCATTTTTACTGATGGGTGAACAATGACAACCGGTGTAAGGAACCCTTAGCGTGTGAAGCGAGAGCTTCAGCCACTAGGCCACGGGGCACCGTCTTGGAGCTTCCTAGCAAATTCTATGTCAACTTCTAACATGCGGTTTTCGTCTAATTTCTTGTTTTAATTAGATGGAAAAAGGTCATGTTACATGTCAAGGTATCGTACTAATGAAAATAAGATACCAGATATAATAAGCAAATTTTATAAATCTGTTTGTAACATATAAGTGAACTGTAGATATAAATCCAGATGTACTCCTGTTAACCCTTTTGAGGCCTAGTTCCTAGGCCTACTGTGTATCCATATGTTCTTGTACTACCATCCACAGGATGGTTATGAGGTACACAATAAAATATCCATTACCATCCACAGGATGGATATGAGGTGACAAAATCTAACCTACAGACAAATATAGCTTCATATCGTTCCAGACCATGGAGCTGAACTCTTCTCCAGGCTGAGGGACTGACCACCTTGTTCCAGACCATGGAGCTGAACTCTTCTTCAGGCTGAGGGACTGACCACCTTGTTCCTGACCATGGAGCTGGACTCTTCTTCCAGGCTGAGGGACTCACCACCTTGTTCCAGTCCATGGAGCTGAACTCTTTTCCAGGCTGAGGGACTGACCACCTCAAATACTCTTTCTCCAAGGTTGGTGGACTGATTACATCATCCTCACTGCTACTGCTGCTTCTGTATTTGACCGAAGAAGCACATGTGTCTTAATTACCATCTTGACGATATTTTAAGTCATTATCAACTAGATCATTGATGTATGGCTGACACTTGACTGTAGATTTCTTTGACTGTCTTTTGTGTGTGAATTTTCTTTGAGGGCCAAATTTGGGGGATATTTTGACTTTGAATTTTGAGAATGTAAAGCATGGTTTTGGTGGGGAGGTTAATGGTTGGGGAGGGGGATGGTTGGGGAGGTTGATGGTTGCGGAGGTTGATGGGTGGAGAGGTTGATGGTTGGGGAGGTTGATGGTTTGGGAGGTTGATGGTTGGGGTTTGATGGTTGGGGAGGTTGATGGTTCGGGGTTGATGGTTGGGGGGTTGATGACTGGGGAGGTTGATGGTTGGGGAGGATGATGGTTGGGAATGTTGATGTTGGGGAGTTTGAGGGTTGGTGGGGTTGATGGTTGGGAGGTTGATGGTTGGGGTGGTTGATGGTTGGGGAGGTTGATGTTGGGGAGGTTGATGGTTCGGGGTTGATGGTTGGGGGGTTGATGACTGGGGAGGTTGATGGTTGGGGAGGTTGATGGTTGGGGAGTTTGAGGGTTGGTGGGGTTGATGGTTGGGGAGGTTGATGTGGAGGTTCCCAACCCTAAGTCCACCGTAAATTACACCGTAATCCCCTAAGCTGAGGGGAAGAGGTGGGGGGATAGCCACAGATGTTCCCCTTGTGAGGGTGCATTACTCTCCCCTCTCCTTCCTCCCCCTTCATCTTTATTCTCCCATCACCTTCTTTACTTATTATTCAGCAAACTTCTTCATATATCTTCCTCCTTTCTCTTTAATCACCTTAATTAGCCAAAATTCTTACTATTCCCTGTTCATTCTCCTCTTTTCTCCCTGTTCATTCTCCTCCTCTCTCTCCCTCTTCCTATCTTCCTTTGTTTTTTACCCTCTTACAATAACACTCAATAAGTGTAAAGGGACCAAGACGCTTCAACACCCTCCTTTCATAGGGGTGATTGGAAACTTTATCAGGTTAGTTCCTGATCAGCCAGGCTGTGGTGCATACTTTGATCTGAGTGATGCTATCAATAATAGTCTAGTTGATCAAGCCATCAGATATGCAGGCCTGGTGAATATGTGGGTAAGAGTTGGGTAGTGTGGGTACACTGAGTTGGGTAGTGTGGGTAAGAGTTGGGTAGTGTGGGTACACTGAGTTGGGTAGTGTGGGTACACTGAGTTGGGTAGTGTGGGTACACTGAGTTGGGTAGTGTGGGTACACTGGGTTGGGTAGTGTGGTACACTGAGCTGAGGTGGAACTGAGTGGTGTGGTACACTGAGTTGGGTAGTGTGGGTACACTGAGTTGGGTAGTGTGGGTACACTGAGCTGGGTAGTGTGGGCACACTGAGTTGGGTAGTGGGCACACTGAGTTGGGCAGTGTGGCACACTGAGTTGGGCAGTGTGGGCACACTGAGTTGGGTAGTGTGGGTACACTGAGTTGGGTAGTGTGGGTACACTGAGTTGGGTAGTGTGGGTACACTGAGTTGGGTAGTGTGGGTACACTGAGTTGGGTAGTGTGGGTACACTGAGTTGGGTAGTGTGGGTACACTGAGTTGGGTAGTGTGGGTACACTGAGTGGGTAGTGTGGGTACACTGAGTTGGGTAGTGTGGGTACACTGAGCTGGGCAGTGTGGGCACACTGAGCTGGGCAGTGTGGTACACTGAGTGGGTAGTGTGGGCACACTGAGTGGGAGTGTGGCACACTGAGTGGGCAGTGTGGTACACTGAGTTGGGTAGTGTGGGTACACTGAGTTGGGTAGTGGGTACACTGAGTTGGGAGTGTGGGCACACTGAGTTGGGTAGTGTGGCACACTGAGTTGGAGTGGGTACACTGAGTTGGGCAGTGTGGGTACACTGAGTTGGGCTAGTGGGGTACACTGAGTTGGGAGTGTGGGTACACTGAGTTGGGAGTGTGGGACACTGAGTTGGGAGGTGGGTACACTGAGCTGGGTAGTGTGGGACACTGAGCTGTCAGTGGCACACTGAGTGCTATGTGGGTACACTGAGTTGATGACAATGAACAACAACAGTCAGCTACTGTCAGCACTGGCAGGTTCACCAGCACTAGCACTAACAACAGTAGCAGCAGCAACAACAACACTAGCAGCAACAACACTAGCAGCAAAAGCAACAGCAGTAGCAGCAGCAGCACTAGCAGCAGCAGCAATAGTAGCAGCAGCAGCAGCAACAACAGTAGCAGCAACAGCAAAAGCAGCAACACTAGCAGCAACAGCAACAATAGTAGCAGCAGCAGCAGCAACAGTAGCAGCAACAGCAAAAGCAGCAACACTAGCAGCAACAGCAACAATAGTAGGAGCAGCAGCAACAACACTAGCAGCAGCAACAACACTAGCAGCAGCAACAACAGCAGTAGCAACAACAACACTAGCAGCAGCAACAACACTAGTAGCAACAACAACACTAGCAGCAGCAACAAAAGCAGCAGCAACAACAGCAGTAGCAGCATCAACACTAGCAGCAGCAACAACAGCAGTAGCAGCAGCAGCAACAACACTAGCAGCAGCAACAACACTAGCAGCAGCAGCAACACTAGCAGCAGCAACAACACTAGCAGCAGCAACAACACTAGCAGCAGCAACACTAGCAGCAGCAACACTAGCAGCAGCAACAACACTAGCTAGCAGCAGCAACACTAGCAGCAGCAACAACAGCAGTAGCAGCAGCAACACTAGCAGCAGCAACAACAACAGTAGCAGCAGCAACACTAGCAGCAGCAACACTAGCAGCAGCAACACTAGCAGCAGCAACACAGCTAGCAAACACTCAGCAGCAGCAACAACAGCAGAGCAGAGCAACACCAGCAGCAGCAACAACAACAGCAAGCAGCAGCAGCAACAGAGCAACAGCAGCAAGCAGCAGCAACAACAAACAGCAGCAGCAGCAACACCAGCAGCTAGAGCAACACCTAGCAGCAGCAACAACACTCAGCAGCAGCAACAACTAGCAGCAGCAACAACAGCAGCAGCACAACACCAGCAGCAGCAAGCACACAGCAGCACAGCAGCAGCAACAACACAGCAGCAGCACAACACTAGCGAGCAGCAACACTAGCAGAGCAACAACACAGCAGCAGCAACAACACAGCAGCAGCAACACTAGCAGCAGCAACACCAGCAGCAGCAACACATAGCAGCAGCAACAACACCAGCAGCAGCAACAACAGCAGCAGCAGCAGCAACACAGCAGTACAGCAACAACAGCAGCAGCAGCAACACATGCAGCAGCAACACTAGCAGCAGCAACACTAGCAGCAGCAACAACAGCAGCTAGCAGCAGCAACACCAAGAGCAAGCAACAACAGCAGCAGCAAACAGCAGCAGCAACATAAGCAGTAGCAGCTAGCAACAACAACAGCAGCAGCAGCAACACTAGCAGCAGTAGCAACACAGCAGCAGCAACAACACAGCAGCAGCAACAACAGCAGCAGCAACAACACTAGCAGCAAGCAACACCTAGCAGCAGCAACACAGCAGCAGCAACACAGCAGCAGCAACAACAATAGTAGAAACAGCAACAACAACAGTAGCAAAAGCAACAATAGTAGCAACATCAGCAACAGTAGCAACAGCAGCAACAGTAGCAGCAGTAGCAACAGTAGCAGCAGCAGCAACAGAAGCAGCAGCAGCAACAGCAACAACATCAGTAGCAACAGCAGCAACACTAGCAGCAGCAGCAACAACAGTAGTATCAGCAGCAGCAACAACAGTAGCAACAGCAACACTAGCAGCAGCAGCAACAACAGTAGCAGCAGCAACAATAGTAGTAACAGTAGCAGCAGCAGCAACAATAGTAGTAACAGTAGCAGCAGCAACAACAACAGTAGCAGCAGCAACAACACAGTAGTGCTGCACAACAGTAGTAGCAGCAACAGCAGCAGGAACACCAGCAGTGCAGCTAGGCAACACAGCAGCTAGAAGCAACAGCAGTAGCAGCACAGCTAGTGCAGCAACAGCAGCAACACTAGCAGCAGAAGCTAGCAGACAGACAGCAGCAGGCAGCAACTGCAGCGTAGCCAGCAACAGGACTAGCAAGCAACACAGCAGCAGCAAAGCAAACAGCAGTAGCAGCAGCAGCACTAGCAGCAGCAACAGCAGTAGCAGCAGCAGTCACAGACAGGTGTTTAGTGGTGCCAGGGGAGACGCCTTTGATATAACTTTTAAAGATTTCTAGAGTTTCCTTCTACAGAAGCCCGGCCATGGGCCAGACTCGTCTGGTTCTTCCCTGGTCAGCCAGGCTGTTGTTGCTAGTGGCTTGCTTCCCCACATATCCATCACAGCCTGGTTGATCTGGCACCTGGTGAAGACACTTGTTCCAGCCATGTTTCTGATATCTTCTGGTAAGATGTTGAATAGTCTGGGACCACGGATGTTGATACAGTGTTCTCGTATTGTGGCCACGGTGCCCCAGCTTTTCACAGGGTTTTTACACTTTCTCCCATATCTCTCACTCCAGTATGTTGTTATGGCAGTGTGCAGATTTGGGACCAGACCCTCAAGTACTTTCCAGGTATATATTATCATGTATCTCTCTCTCCTCCGCTCCAGTGACTACATATTTAAGACTTAAAGGCGTTCCCAGTAATTTAAATGCTTTACTGACTCTATGTTGGCTGTAAATGATTTCCGTACATGTTCCAGCTCTGATATCTCTCCTGTCTTGAACGGAGCCGTCAACACTGAACAATACTCTAAAAGAGAGAGCACAAGTAACTTGAATAGTCACCAATGGCACTATTTCCCTTGTTTTGAAAGTTCTCACTATCCACCCCGTCATTCTCCTGCCTGTTGTCACATCTGCCTTATTGAATTCCTTCAAAACTTAGCTGACGAATGAATAACACTGGAGAGAAACACGTAAGAGGTAGGTACGTAAGTAGGTACAGGATACACAAGGTTTAGTTAGGTAGGAGAAAGACACGGGAAAGAAGTTCCTAATTAGAGGAGATTTTGAAGAGAGGTGCGCATGTGAGGAGAATCACACAGGTAAGAGACCTAGGTAGGTATGTGTAGGTAGGCAGGTAGGTGGGTAGGTAAGTAGGCAGGCAGCCAGGCAGGTAGGCAGTTAAGTAGGAAGGCAGGTAGGTAGGTAAGGAGGTAGGTAGGTAAGTGGTAGGTAGGCAGGTAGGTAGATAGGTAGGTAGGTAGATAGGTAGGCAGGTTGGTAGGTAGGTAGGTAGGTTGGTTGGTTGGTATTATGGCTATTGGTGGTCTGGCTGGTTGGTGATTGGCTGGTAGGCAGGCTAGGCAGGCAGGCAGGATAGGCAGGTATGGTAGGCAAGCAGGAAGGCTGGCGAGGCGAGCTGCAGTGGCAGCAGGGCAGGCAGGTAGTAGTAAGGCAGGAGGTCAGGCTTGGCAGGCAGGGACAGGCTGGAGGTAGGCAGGCATTGGAGGCAGGCAGGTAGGATGGCAGGTAGCGTGAGTAGGTAGGCAGAGGCAGGCAGCAGGCAGGCAGGCAGGCAGAGGCAGGCAGGCAGGCAGTGTAGGAGGAGGCAGGCAGGCAGGCAGGCAGGTAGGTAGGCAGGTGAGGCAGTAGGCAGGCAGGAGGCATGGCAGGAGGGCAGGAGGCAGGCAGGTAGGAGGAGGCAGCAGGCAGGAGGCAGTGAGAGGCAGGAGGAGGCAGAAGGTGGAGGAGGCAGGAGGAGATGAAGGAGGAGAGGCAGGCAGGTAGGATCAGGCAGAGGAGGCAGGAGGCAGGCAGGCAGGTGAGGCATAGGAGGCAGGCAGGCAGGTAGGTAGGTAGGCAGGTCAGGAGGTCAGGCAGGGCAGGAGAGGAGACAGCAGGCAGGCAGGCAGGCAGGCAGGCAGGCAGGCAGGCAGAGAGGCAGGCAGGCAGGCAGGCTGGCAGGCAGGCAGGCAGGTGGCAGGCAGGCAGGCAGGAGGCAGGCAGGAGGTGTGATAAACGGGGAAGAGGAGGACAATGGGAGAGGAAAGGCACTGGGGAGAGAGGAGACACTAGGGAGAGAGGAGTCACTGGGGAGAGGGGAGACACTTGGGAGAGGGAGACACTAGGGAGAGAGGGAGCACTGGGGAGAGGGAGACACTGGGAGAGAGGAGGAGACACTGGGAGAGAGGAGTAACTGGGGAGAGAGGAGACACTGGGAGAGAGGAGACACTGGGGAGAGACGAGTCACTGGGGAGAGAGGAGACACTGGGGAGAGAGGAGACACTGGGGAGAGAGGAGACACTGGGGAGAGACGAGTCACTGGGGAGAGAGGAGACACTGGGGAGAGAGGAGACACTGGGGAGAGACGAGTCACTGGGGAGAGAGGAGACACTGGGGAGAGAGGAGACACTGGGGAGAGAGGAGACACTGGGGAGAGAGGAGACACTGGGGAGAGAGGAGTCACTGCGGAGAGGGGAGACACTGGGGAAAGAGGAGACACTGGGGAGAGGGGAGACACAATGGAAAGAGGAAATATTGGGGAGAAGGGAGACACAAGAGAGGAGAGATATTGGGGAGAGGGGAGACACAAGGGAGAGAGGAAACACTGGGGAGAGGGAAGATACAAGGGAGAGAGGGGAAACACTGGGAAAGGGAGAGAGGGGAGACACTGGGAAAGGGAGACACTGGGGAGAGGGGAGACAGACGAACAAAACTGAAAATTCTGACATGATAAAGATCGAACGTTACCCAAGGGAGACAAGGCAGCTGGGGAGAAAAAATGCCTGGAGGGCAAAGTTAACAGAGATGTAAGTGAAGGTGAGGGGAGAGAACATACCCAGGGGGAGAGAACATACTCAGGGAGAGAGAACATTCTCAGGGGGAGAGGACATACCCTGGGTAAAGAACATATTCAGAGAGAACATACCCAGGGGTAGAAAACATACTCAGGGGTAGAGGACATACCCAGGGGTCGAGAACATACTCAGAGGGGAGAGGACATACCCATGGGTAGAGAACATACTCAGAGGGGAGAGGACATACCCAGGGGTAGAGAACATACTCAGAGGAGAGAGGACATAACCAGGGGAAGAGTACATACCCAGGGGAAGAGGACATACCCAGGGGAAGAGGACATACCCAGGAGAAGAGTACATACCCAGGGGTAGAGAACATACTCTGGGGGGAGAGGACATACCCAGGGGAAGAGCACATACCCAGGGAGAGAACATACCTGGGAGAAGACATACCCAGGGAAGAGCACATACCCAGGGAAGAGTACATACCAGGGAAGAGATATACCCAGGGAAGAGTACATACCCAGGGGAAGAGTACATACTCAGGGGAAGAGTATATACCCAGGGGAAGAGTATATACTCAGGGGAAGAGTACATACCCAGGGGAAGAGCACATACCCAGGGGAAGGGTACATACCCAGGGGAAGAGTACATACCCAGGGGAAGAGCACATACCCAGGGGAAGAGTACATACCCAGGGGAAGAGTACATACTCAGGGGAAGAGTACATACTCAGGGGAAGAGTATATACCCAGGGGAAGAGTATATACTCAGGGGAAGAGTACATACCCAGGGAAAGAGTATATACCCAGGGGAAGAGTACATACCCAGGGGAAGGGTACATACCCAGGGGAAGAGCACATACCCAGGGGAATGGTACATACCCAGGGGAAGAGTATATACTCAGGGGAAGAGTACATACCCAGGGGAAGAGTATATACTCAGGGGAAGAGGACATACCCAGGAGAAGAGTACATACCCAGGGGTAGAGAACATACTCAGGGAGAGGACATACCCAGGGGAAGGGGACATACCCAGGGGAAAAGTACATACCAGAAGAGTACATACCCAGGGGTAGAGAACATACCCAGGGGTAGAGAACATACCCAGGGGAAGGGGACATACCCAGGGGAAGGGGACATACCCAGGGGAAGAGTACATACCCAGGGGAAGGGGACATACCTAGGGGCAACTTAAACGCCCCTAGTAAGAGCGCAATATTAAGCAGGAAAGGTAGCATCGTCTCCTCACACGAAATCTCTGGCTCCATTAAGTTGTTATGGTGGTGTGTGGACCTGTGCCAACCTTTGTTAATCTGACACTACAAGCAGTTTATTTTTAATTTACAAGACGTTTCGCCCAACAGGAACCTCATCAATTCTCACAGAGATGAGCAGAATGAATGGCTATACATCACGGAACGGGTGGGATCCGAACCCATGGCAAGGAAATCAAACTCTCTCATCACAATAACAGAACAAAAGATAAGAGCTATTGTTTCTTTCTAAGGACAAGCAGAGACAACAGATGCAGTAGTGAAGATGATGTAGTAAATGCATCAACCCTGGAGATATGAGGGGGTCAGTCCCTCAGCCTGGAGGGACTGACCCCCTCATATCTCCAAGGATGTTGAACTGATTACATCATCCTCATTTCACCACTACACCTACTGCCTCTGTATCTGACTGACGAAGGCTACTGTGTGGGCGAAACGTTTCAGCAATAAAGATTTCCAACTGTTGCACATGTTACTTATATAATACTTCTCATCGTAGTGGAAGACAAGAGCTGTGGCGAAACGTCGCCTTTATGATCTGAGAGAGAGATCTCATCCCGAGATTTGAGTCCCTGACGATAGATGGATGGTTGATTGATGGTCAGCTGTGGATAGATGACTGGGTGGTGGTGTGGCTCACTCTTGTCTAATCAATAACTGACAGCTGCTGAGTTACTATTGGCTGTCAGGCGAGACTGAGAGGTACACTGTCATCCTTACAGCTATCAAGACTCACGAGATCGTAATAACACGTTAACCTTCCTATGTGTATAAATAAATCTATTGTGTCCAGCTGGCCCAGTGGTTAACGCACTGGCCTGGAGTTTTACGATTCACTCGCCACAGGTTCAAACCCCATCCGTTCCGTGGTTAGTATTTCAGTTAAGTAAATGGACACAGACGCAAAAATGCGACATTTTATTGTGGCAACGTTTTGCTCTTCAGGAGCTTTGTCAAGCCGTTCAA
>WNWK01057619.1:0-10688 GCA_009830355.1 Cherax destructor
ACATCCCCAGGCGATCCAGATTCCACGGCAAACTACACCACCGCCAAGGACCTCAATGGAATGGGATGGACCACGATACCCTTCCCCTACCTAGGAACTAGAATGCCTGAGGAGAGAAGCTCTCCAGGGTAAAACTGGGAAGAAAATAAGGGAGGGATGGGGAGGAGGAGGAGGAAAGGGAAAGGGAGGATGGGGAAGATGGGGAAAAGGAGGGGGATTGGGGGTAATTAGGTTCGGTCTGAGGAAGAAGACCAAGAGGTCCAACCTCAGACCGATAGCTCTTTACCACGACAAGGAGCCCCCTTAAAGAGGTTCGCTTCCTAGAGGGACCCCACAGTCAAGCTGGTTTGGTTGAAGCATCATGGCCGCCTCTGTTCGAATGCTTAGGACAGCAATTTTGGAAACGAGGCTGCGAAGAGTGTTGCCCACGGCAATTGGGCAACATTATGGATGAGGCGTTTCAAAAAATTTTCTTATTCCGATATCAGTACTGATATTAAATTTTCTGCCGATAATTATACCGATATAAATACTTTTCCTATACGTTTTATTTCTAAAATTATGATAACTATTTTCAATATATAAGGGAATGCTTATTGCTCGATAAGTATTATATAACTCAGGAAAGTTGAACATTAAACTTAATTTCTCTGACATCACAATGTTATCACTCACTGCTAAGTACACGCATCCCCGTGACGCTTACAAATTAAAAAAAAAAAACATCAAATTTCTGAATATATTTATATATTTAGTAACATAATCTAAAATCATTTACGAAAACAAAAGTCTCAGTATTTTCCACATATATTAAACAAAATTATTTAAGCCAACATCCATAATTCTGTTAATTTAAATCATTATATAATTTTGAAATTTTTTTGAAAAAAGCATTTTGAAATTTATTTGGGCACCTCTTTATTCAAAATAAAAAATGCTAAGTTAAATAGAGCTCTCAGTATCCATACTTTATTTTTATTAGTATAAAACATATAAGTGGTCCATGTAATTGCTGATGCTTCCTCGTGACCTCGACTTTAAAAGTTAACGAAAAATGTTGTTGACCAATATTTACCCTGAGTCCATAGGTCATTTAGTGACCTTATGTATGTGTTTAACTCTGTAATTACAAATCTTTATTTATATATCAACGATAGTGGTGATAAGTTGTATATATATATATATATATATATATATATATATATATATATATATATATATATATATATATATATATATATATATGTCGTGCCGATTAGGTAAAACTGGTCAATTAGCAAGAACTCATTTAAAATTAGGTCCTTTCTAAAATTTTCTCTAATACGTTCAAAAGATATATTTTTTCATTTATGTTAATGTAAAATTAACAATTTTGTACCAAAAGAGCCTTAGAAAACTTACCTAACCTTATTATAACAAGCGCAATTTAATTTAGCCTAATCCATCTAAATATATTTTAGATAAGTTTACAATAATTTAATAATAAACAAACTCAATTAAATATATTTTTTCGTTAGGGCCAGAATGATTTTTTGCGAAATTATTGCATACACAAATTTTTGCTTGCCTTATTCGGCAAGAAGAGGCGTTGCTATTTAAGATAAAATCGCAAGTTTTACATATTCATGAAGATGGGTCTCCCACCTGCGAGTTTACGAGGTTAAACATGAATAAAAAAAATAAAAAAGCACAATACCGTGACTGAGACAATACACAAATAACCAGCACAGGAAAATGACACTTATGACGACGTTTCGCTCCCACTTGGTACATTAACTAGATATATAGAAGCGCGAAGGGAAGGTAGCCAGCATATGTTATGGGTCTCTTTCCTTCGCGCTTTTACCCCCCTCCCCCTCCAAAAAAAACTGATAGAAGGAAGAGACGAATGAGGCAGCTTATTCCTTCATTAATAGAAGATAACGAAAGAGAAACATCGCTCTCCTAGGAGGATCTAAGAGGCACTCTTCGCTCACCTTCACCGCCACGAACTCTAATGCAAATTTGAATAAACGTGGGAGAAATATTTTTTTCCTTATTTTATTATGTTGCAATTAAGATGTCAGTGTTTGCGATCTCCTGTATCCCGAGATTACTTAGCGGACGGAGGTTCGAGCCACCACCACTCACAGAAATACAGCATCACATACAATTACGCTAATCATCACCACAAGCCTTGTTTGAACTGCACTTTCCTTTCCCTACAAGTGCCTTGATGTTCATCAAGTGCTCTTGATCAAATGGATCTGAGCTATCATCTCCTGGATCAAACTTGATCAACTCTCAATGCTCAGGTGGTGTATGACACCCCGGCCCACCTCTTACCCACATCAGCTCATTTTAAAGCTTCCTATTATTATTATGAGACATACATATATGGAACAGGATGAAGTTGGAGCCATATGTGGACCAGGATTTTCATTTGGTCAACTAACTTTATTTCGTTGATGTCTCTATGCTGTACGAACATGTTCCAGACTCGAGTCATCCTGGGATTTAATGATCTCAGATGAAGTGATGTTCTGGAGAAGGATGCGGCCAGAGTGTAGTTTCTGCTGGCTGCCCGACTTCTTTTGTAGAGGCTCACTTTTCACCTTCCTCGGAGTGGAGCGAAATGAGGTACTTTGACAGTATTGGCCTTGTACATAACAGTAAGGCCACCCACATCCCTCCTGTGTTGAAGGCTCTGCTGAAATAGAAGAGCTCTACAGGCGGGGTGCAGGCAAGAGATGAGTCGTGGTCTTCTGTTCTCTGTTCTGTCAAGAAGTCGCAGATAAAACGGAGGAGAGGCAATCCAAGAAAGTGGAATATACTCATGGTACCTGCGCCTCGTACTGAATTTTGCAACCTCTACAGTCGAGCACTTATTAGATACGTGTAAGTTCTGTAAGCTTCCTGGTTGCTATGTATTACGGTTCAGGCCAGTTGATTGCTTTTGTAAAAAGTGCTTCTCGTAATAATCAGGAATGGATATAAGGCACACAATATTTTACCAGGATTTTTATTTGGCAAATACTAAGTGTAACAGTACTTAGTAAAATAAATTGATATTTAAAAACCTACCAGTTAGTTTCACTAATATGATATATTTCTTATATCCTAAATTAGTTCTTAACTTAGTTAGAACAAGATAACACTGTCTTCACTAAATTAATATACACTGAGTCGTTCAGGGTGAAGCTAGAGACCAACATCAGCGTCTCTAATATCGTAGCACACGTAGACTTGCTCAGGGTGGAGCTAGAGACCAACATTAGTGTCTCTAATATCGTAGCACACGTAGACTTGCTCAGGGTGGCGCTAGAGACCAATACCTCGGGAAAGGCAAGAAGAGTTAATCCAGGAGACGAGGTGGTGTACTTCCACAAGGTAAGGGAAGTTTGTTCTCCTTCAGAGAGCAAGCGAAGACTGCCTTGGGTCAGGCTGGTGGCCACAACCTTAGGTGTGCTGACGTGGCTTCAAGGCGGGAATACCTGACGTTTCATAACGACCGGATAGCTAGTTAGCTACCGTCATATATCATCCTACCTATTTACACAACTAAGTATACAAGTATAGGTAGTAGGTTGGTAGACAGCAACCACCCAGGGAGGTACTACCGTCCTGCCAGGTGACTGTGAAACAGAAACCTGAAACTGTTTTACATGATGGTAGGATTGCTGGTGTCTTTTTTCTGTCTCATAAACACGCTGGATAACAGGTATATCTAGCTACTTCTACTTACACTTTAGGTCACACTACACTGGCATACACATGCATATATATACATACACACATCTAGGTTTTTCTTCTTTTTCTTAATAGCTCTTGTTCCTTTTATTTTCTCTATTGTCCATGGGGAAGTGGAAGAGAATCTTTCCTCCGTAAGCCATGCGTGTCGTATGAGGCGACTGAGATGCCGGGAGCAATGGGCTAGTAACCCCTTCTCCTGTACAAATCTACTAAAAACGAGAAGAAGAAAAACTTTATAAAATTGGGTTGTCTGAATGTGCGTGGATGTAGTGCGGATGATAAGAAAGAGATGATTGCCGATGTTATGAATGAAAAGAAGTTGGATGTCCTGGCCCTAAGCGAAACAAAGCTGAAGGGGGTAGGCGAGTTTCAGTGGGGAGAAATAAATGGGATTAAGTCAGGAGTATCTGAGAGAGTTAGAGCTAAGGAAGGGTAGCAATAATGTTGAAGGATCAGTTATGGAAGGAAAAGAGGGAATATAAATGTGTAAATTCAAGGATTATGTGGATTAAAATAAGGGTCGGATGCGAAAAGTGGGTCATAATAAGCGTGTATGCACCTGGAGAAGAGAGGAGTGTAGAGGAGAGAGAGAGATTTTGGGAGATGTTAAGGAATGTATAGGAACTTTTGAACCAAATGAGAGAGTAATTGTGGTAGGGGACCTAAATGCTAAAGTGGGAGAAACATGCAGAGAGGGTGTAGTAGGTAAGTTTGGGGTGCCAGGTGTAAATGATAATGGGAGCCCTTTGATTGAACTTTGTATAGAAAGGGGTTTAGTTATAGGTAATACATATTTTAAGAAAAAGAGGATAAATAAGTATACAAGATATGATGTAGGGCGTAATGACAGTAGTTTGTTGGACTATGTATTGATAGATAAAAGACTGTTGAGTAGACTTCAGGATGTACATGTTTATAGAGGGGCTACAGATATATCAGATCACTTTTTAGTTATAGCTACAGTGGGAGTAAAGGTAGATGGGATACAAGGAAAATAGAATCAGTAAGTAAAAGAGAGGTGAAGGTTTATAAACTAAAAGAGGAGGCAGTTAGGGTAAGATATAAATAACTATTGGAGGATAGATGGGCTAGTGAGAGTGTAGGCAATGGGGTCGAAAATGTATGGGGTAGATTTAAAAATGTAGTGTTAGAGTGTTCAGCAGAAGTTTGTGGTTACAGGCGAGTGGGTGCGGGAGGGAAGAGGAGCGATTGGTGGAATGATGATGTAAAGAGAGTAGTAAGGGAGAAAAGTTAGCATATGAGAGGTTTTTACAAAGTAGAAGTGATGCAAGGAGGGAAGAGTATATGGAGAGAAAAGAGAGGTTAAAAGAGTGGTGAAGCAATGTAAAAGAGAGCAGATGAGAGAGTGGGTGAGATGTTATCAGCAAATTTTGTTGAAAATAAGAAAAAGTTTTGGAATGAGATTAATAAGTTGAGGAAGCCTAGAGAACAAATGGATTTGACAGTTAAAAATAGGAGAGGAGAGTTATTAAATGGAGAGTTAGAGGTATCGGGAAGATGGAGAGAATATTTTGAGGATTTGTTAAATGTTGATGAAGACAGGGAAGCTGTGATTTCGTGTGTAGGGCAAGGAGGAATAACATCTTGTAGGAGTGTGGAAGAGCCAGTTGTGGGTGTAGGGAAGTTCGTGAGGCAGTGGGTAGAATGAAAGGGGTAAGGCAGCTGGGATTGATGGGATAAAGATAGAAATGTTAAAAGCAGGTGGGGATATAATTTTGGAGTGGTTGGTGCTATTATTTAATAAATGTATGGAAGAGGGTAAGGTACCTAGGGATTGGCAGAGAGCGTGTATTGTTCCTTTGTATAAAGGCAAAGGGGACAAAAGAGAGTGCAAAAATTATAGGGGAAAAAGTGTGTTGAGTGTACCTGGTAAAGTGTATGGTAGAGTTATTATTGAAATGAATAAAGAGTAAAACAGAAAGCAGGATAGCAGATGAACAAGGCTTTAGGAAAAGTAGGGGGGGTGTAGACCAAGTGTTTACAGTGAAACATATAGGTGAACAGTATTTGGATAAGGGTAAAGATGTTTTTGTGGCATTTATGGATTTGGAAAAGGCGTATGATAGGGTAGATAGGGGGGCAATGTGGCAGATGTTGCAGGTGTATGGAATAGGAGGAAGGTTACTGAAAGCAGTGAAGAGTTTTTATGAGGATAGTGAGGCTCAGGTTAGAGTGTGTAGGAGGGAAGGGGACTATTTCCCAGTAAAAGTGGGCCTTAGACAAGGATGTGTGATGTCACCGTGGTTGTTCAATATATTTATAGATGGGGTTGTAAGAGAAGTGAATGCGAGGGTCTTGGCAAGAGGTGTTGGGCTAAAAGATAAAGAAGCAAATACAAAGTGGGAGTTGTCACAGTTGCTTTTTGCTGATGACACTGTGCTTTTGGGAGATTCTGAAGAGAAGCTGCAGAGGTTGGTGGATGAATTTGGTAGGGTGTGTAAAGAAGAAAATTGAAAGTGAATATAGGAAAGAGTAAGGTGATGAGGATAACAAAAAGAATAGGTGACGAAAGATTGGATATCAGATTGGAGGGAGAGAGTATGGAGGAGGTGAATGTATTCAGATATTTGGGAGTGGACATGTCGGCGGATGGGTCTATGAAGGATGAGGTGAATCATAGAATTGATGAGGGAAAAGGGTGAGTGGAGCACTTCGGAGTCTGTGGAGACAAAGAACCTTGTCCATGGAAGTAAAGAGGGGAATGTATGAGAGTATAGTTATACCAACGCTCTTATATGGGTGTGAAGCATGGGTGATGAATGTTGCAACGAGGAGAAGGCTGGAGGCAGTGGAGATGTCATGTCTGAGGTCAATGTGTGGTGTGAATATAATGCAGAGAATTCGGAGTTTGGAAATTAGGAGGAGGTGCGGGATTACCAAAACGATTGTCCAGAGAGCTGAGGAGGGGTTGTTGAGGTGGTTTGGACATGTAGAGAGAATGGAACGAGACAGAGTGACTTCGAGAGTGATAAATCTGTAGTGGAGGGAAGGCGGGGTAGGGGTCGGCCTAGGAAAAGGTTGGAGGGAGGGGGTAAAGGAAGTTTGTGTGCGAGGGGCTTGGATTTCCAGCAAGCATGTGTGAGCGTATTTGATAGGAGTGAATGGAGGCATATGGTTTTTAATACTTGACGTGCTGTTGGAGTGTGAGCAAAGTAACATTTATGAAGGGATTCAGGAAACCGGCAGGCCGGACTTGAGTTCTGGAGATGGGAAGTACAGTGCCGGCACTCTGAAGGAGGGGTGTAAATGTTGCAGTTTTATAACTGTAGTGTAAAGCACCCTTCTGGCAAGACAGTGATGGAGTGAATGATGATGAAAGTTTTTCTTTTTCGGGCCACCCTGCCTTGGTGGGAATCGGCCGATGTGTTAATAAAAAAAAAAAAGTATACAAGTTTATAAAGTAAGATATTTTTAGGTATTAGCTATTACTGAAAATATCTAAATATAATCTTATATGATAATAGATATACATGAGATTTAAATCATTAGCAAATTTACACAAGGATTCAACTTCATTCGGAGTCAACACTTCCTGGATTCAATCTTCACTCTCCGATACCAACATTTTCCTATTCATTCTTCCCTCTCCATTCTCCTTCTCTCTCTCTCTCTCTCTCTCTCTCTCTCTCTCTCTCTCTCTCTCTCTCTCTCCCTTTCTCTCACACACACACATATATACACACACACTGTACTACACACTCGTGTCGGAAATAGTTGATCTCCAAGTCTTAGATCCTCTCTTGAAATTCTCTAGATTATTAAAGTTCCTAACACTCTGAAATCTATTACAATATGGTGTAAATCCAACTCATATAACCTTAAATCAATCCCACCTTCGCTTAAATCCATCATATTTAAGTTAAATCTAACAAATGACTAAATCCATCACAGCTACATTTAAATCCTTCTCACCTGTGACAAAATCCATTCATCCTTCAGTTAAGTACGTCACACCTAATATTAAATCCATCATACATGCGGTTAAATCCATCACACTTGCGGTTAAATCCATCACACTTGCGGTGAAAATCCATCACACCAGCGGTTAAATCCAGAAAAATTTAATGGTCACATCAGCGGTTAATTCCATCACACTTGCGGCTAAATCCATCACACTGCGGTTAAAGTCATCCCATTTCTGAATAAATCCATCACAACTACGGTTATATGTATGTGTGGTGTGTGTTCACCTAGTGTTCCCAGCCTGGGTCCTTCTCTTCATCACCCTCGTACTACCACACTTTCCTACTCAGTAGTAAACACCATGGAACGCCTCTGGACATCTCACAATACCAGTAGTAAGGCTGATAGTCTCGTCATTATGATTGCCAAGATCGTGAATGTAGTATACAAGTATTGTCCATATTGCTGACAGTACCTTGTAATATGGCTGACAGTATGATAATATTGTCCATTTGGTTAACAGTATCATTATATTACCAGCATTATCGTCTGTATGGTTCACAGTACCTTAAAGTGGCTTCTTCATGGCACACAGTACCGTCTATCTGGCGAACAGTATCGTCTATCTGGCGCACAGTATCGTATAAGTAACTTACAGTGCCCTTTGTGAGACAGACACCCCTCAACCTCTTTAAAATTTATGGAAATTCTTGTAAACAGTGAAATTCGTTTTTTGTTGTGTCTAAACTCCTAACAAAGGCAATTAATGCTACGAAATTTATGCATTCATTTTAGAGGGGAAGCAAGAAAAAGGCTTTGTTCATCCACGCTATATATTCACCGAACAATGAGCACGCTAATTCAAAGATGTCATATATATATATATATATATATATATATATATATATATATATATATATATATATATATATATATATATATATATATATATATATATATATATATATATATATATATATATATATATATATATATATATATATATATATATATATATATATATATATATATATATATATATATATATATATATATATATATATATATATATATATATATATATATTTCTAAAATTTTTCTTATACGTTTAAAGATATATTTTTTTCATTTATGTTAATGTAAGAATTTATAATTTTGTACCAAGAGAAACTTTGAAAACCTACCTAACCTTATTACAACAAGCGGAATTTAATTTAGCCTAACCCAACTAACTATATTTTAGATACGTTAACATTAATTTAATAATAAACAAACACAATGAAATATATTTTTTCTGTTAGGTTCAGAATGATTTTGGCGAAATTATTGCATACACAAATTTTCACTTGTCATATATGGCAAGAAGAGCGTTGCTATTTAAGCCAAAATCGCATGTTTTACCTTAATCGGCACGATATATATATATATATATATATATATATATATATATATATATATATATATATATATATATATATATATATATATATATAAATTTAATCAACCCCACCCCAAATATATATATATATATATATATATATATATATATATATATATATATATTTGGGGTAGGGTCGTCGTAAAAATTGGAGGGAAAGGAAAGGAGGTATTGTGGGCGGGGGGCTTGGACTTCCAGGAAGCATGTGGAGCGTGTTAGATAGGAGTGAATGGAACGAATGGTTTTTGGGACATGACGATCTGTTGGAGTGTGAGCAAGGTAACATTTTGTGAAGGGATTCAGGGAAACCAGTTAATTGATTTAGTTGGACTTGAGTCCTGGAAATGGGAAGTACAATGCCGCCTTTAAAGGAGGGGTCTGGGATAGTGACAGCTGGGAGGGACAATTCTCAGCTGCGTATCTGACTCCTCTGCAAAGACAGTGATTATGTATGTGTGGGTGAAAGTGTTGAATGATGATGAAAGATTTTCGGGGATTTTCTTTTTTTTTGCGTCACCCTGCCTCGGTGGGAGACGGCCGACTTGTTGAAAAAAAAATATATATATATATATGTCGTGCCGATTAGGTAAAACTTGCGATTTTGGCTTAAATAGCAACGCTCTTCTTGCCATATAAGAAAGTGAAAATTTGTGTATCAATAATTTCGCAAAATCATTCTGAACCTAACGAAAAAATATATTTCATTGTGTTTGTTTATTATTAAATTATTGTTAACGTATCTAAATTATATTTAGTTGGGTTGGCTAAATTAAATTCCGCTTGTTGTAATAAGGTTAGGTAGGTTTTCAAAGTTTTCTTGGTACAAAAATTATAAATTTTTTCATTAACATAAATGAAAAAATATATTTTTAAACGTATAAGAGAAAATTTTAGAAAGGACTTTATTTTTTGATAAGTTCTTGCTAATTGACAAGTTTTACCTAATCGGCACGACATATATATACGAACAGGCCAGGCCGAGGTTTGGCAGACGGTAACTCGACACCCCAGCCTTGAAACGCTGCACCCAGTTCCTCACTGAACGCTCACACACACTAACATTCTCCACTATTTCTTTCGTCTGATGCCCAGCTTTTGAAGCTCTGTGATTGGAGCTATAGTTTCAGATGTTAAAGACTTTCATTCACCCATAATCAAAGATGTATGGCCCCAAAACCAAAGGGAACACTTGACAAAAGATGGGGCGGATGAGAGACAAAAGTGCAACACTTCCTCTCACCATGGCAGCCACATGAGCAATGAGAAGTCACTGTGAAGTGTGGTTGGTGGCAGGCCAACGTCATGCAACGGCTTCTACCCAGCAGAATGCACTGATGAAAAAAAAACCCCCTGTTGGTATGTAGCCAGTAAGCCTACATGCCTAGTTATAGTTTCCCCCAGAGGGCGTTCTCTCTCACCCTTCAGCAGCCTTCACTCAGTCAAAAGGCCTACCCTCTCTCCCTCGATGGGCATGGCTCCACCTGGGTCTTTGCACAAACACTCTGCCTGTGCAGAACGACACAGTCAATCAACATCGTAAACATTTGGTGGCGGTGGTCTCAGTGGTTGTGTTGCCCGGGAGGAAGGAAGGGGA
>WNWK01057620.1:0-10688 GCA_009830355.1 Cherax destructor
ATTTGTTGTATATGCGTCTGAAATTTGAGGCCACTGTCAAGATGGATTCCTAAAAATTTTCCCTCTGTGAGTTTTGTGATAGGGGACCCGTTTATCATTATGTTAAGTGGTGCGTTTGTAGCTCTGTTCCCAAACTGGATAAAATAGGTTTTATCAATATTGAGAATAAGTTTGTTGGTCATCATCCAGGTAGATATTTTCTGCAATTCAGTATTTGCAGTGTTGGCTAGTGTGTCTGGGCTTGGGTGAGAGATAACGTATGTAGTGTCATCTGCAAAAAGTATGGGTTTGAGTAGTTGAGATGCATTTGGTAGGTCGTTAATGTAAATGAGAAAGAGTAGTGGGCCAAGAACACTTCCCTGTGGGACACCTACGGTAATAGTTTGCGCGGTGGAGCTAGCTCCATTTGTGTACACATATTGGTTTCTGTTGCTAAGGTATGATTTTAGGTAGTTTAGGGAGTGTCCTCTTATACCATAGTGCGATAATTTTAAGTGTAACAGATCATGGTCAACTGTATCAAAAGCTTTACGTAAATCAATGAAGATTCCCACTGGGATTTCTTTTTTCTCAAGGGCGGTGTAAATTATTTCTAACGTGTATAATGGCATCATTTGTATTTTTATTAGTCCTGAATCCAAATTGACAGTGGTTGAGTACGTTGTTGGAGGTGAGGTAGGAATATATTTGTCTATGAATTAATTTTTCAAAGATTTTGGAGAGAAGGGGTATGTTAGATATCGGCCTGTAGTTATTCAGGTCTGCTTGATCTCCTCCCTTATGTATTGGGGTGACCCTCGCTATTTTGAGTATTGATGGGAAGGTAGAGGATTCAATGGATTTGTTAAAGAGTGTTGCAATAATTGGTGAGAGAACTTGAGAGGCTTTTTTGTATATATAAGGTGGTAAGTTATTTAGGTCACCTGCTTTGTTTTTTAATGTGTTGATTATAAGTGAAACTTCTATTGGGTTGGTTGGGGCTAGGAATAGTGTGTTCGGATAGGTGCCAGTGAGATAGTCGTTAGGTGGAGTATTTGAACTTGGGATTTTGCTTGCCAGCTTTTTACCTATGGTGGAGAAGAAATCATTGAGTTTGTTTGCTGTTTCAATAGGTGGGAGTAGGGGTTCATCTGGTTTTGTTAGCTTGATTGTTCTGTTTGTGGATATCTTTTTTGTTCCTAGAATTTCAGATAGGGTTTTCCAGGTCTTTTTTATATCACCTTTTAAGTTATGTAATCTGTTCTCATAGTACAGTTTTTTGACCTTCTTATCAGACTCGTTAGGTTTGATGAGTAGCGTTTTGTTTGTTCTCTTGATATTTGTCCCATTCTGTACTGTTTTTCATATAGGTGCTTTATATTAATGGACTTGAGTATGCTGGGGGTTAGCCAGGGACTATTTAATCTTTTAGTTGTGATTTGTTTAGTGATATACAGTGGACCCCCGAGTTTCGTAAACCCCGTAAATCATACAATTATGTAAGTATAATATTGTAAGTTCTTTTGTAAGTGTATTTTTGGGGGTCTGAAATGGACTAACCTACTTGACATTTTTTCTTAAGGGAGTAAATTCGTTCGGTAATGGCACTTGAGCAAGCTTCTGGAATGAAGTTTTTACGAAACTCGGGGGTCCACTGTACAGTGGTCCCTCGGTTTTCGTGCATCTCCAAACTCGAACATTTATGTAAGTGTATTTTCGTAAGTCCTGTTGCAAGTGTATTTTTGGGGGTCTGAAATAGACTAACCTACATGACATTATTTCTTAAGGAAGTAAATTCGTTCGGTAATGGCACTTGAGCAGCATTCTGGAACAAATTTTCGGCAAAAACCGAGGGACCACTGTAATGTGCTTGTGATCTGTGTAATACCAGTTAGTTTATGAGCTACTCTCTGAGACAAGCAGACAGAAAGATAGACAGAAAGACAGACAGACAGACAGGTTTGCGTAACAAATAAAGGGAAGCAGTGTAAGCTCATCAAATGTCATCACTGTAATTACTGGACTGATAAGAAGAGATAAGACTACCCCTCACCCCTCATCAAATGTCACCAGTCATCATTAGTGGAGATCAGATGAGATAAGGCAGTGACACATATCTTACATAATGGCTTCAAGGGAACTTTATTATTATTATTATTATTATCATTATTATGCACTATTATTATTATTATTATTATTATTATTATCATTGTTATTCACTATCATTATTATTATTATTATTTTTATGCACTATCATTATTATTATTATTTGAGTACAATTTCAGTACCTAATATTACTGTCAGAACAAAGATTGTCTATGAAATCACAAGAACTACTATAAATTGTAATTATCAGAACATAAAAATTATATAAAAATAATAAAAAAAAGAGAAAAAAAGGTATATCGGCAACAATTCTTCAAGCGGCAGGGCTCCTGTTGCTGTCAGGTGAGCATCTAGTGCCAACTTCTCCGCCTCATATCTCGGTAACTACTCACTCTAATTGTTTTTTTTTATCCGATAACACTTAAAAAAATGTGTTCTTTATTTCTATAATTTTTTTTTTTTCAAAATATTCGGGGCACTGGGCGTGCGAACGTATACAGTAGACCATCATTTAGCACGAGATTATGTTGCACGTTATGGATATTGCATGATTTAAGATTTGCGACACATTATTATCTTACACAACGTAAAGATATTACATGGTTCGGCAGCAGGGGAAAAAAATTTCGCGCGCGGTTGCCCGCGGTGGGTTAAACCATTGAGTCAGTGGGGGAGTCCGACTGCTATCCCCAGCCACCCTCACCCACCCACGCATCCCTCCCAGCGTTCAGTTTGGTTCGTACACGTGCAGGACGATAATAATCGGGAAGCTCGCTGTGTTTATTTACATTCATTACCTCATTTTCATTGCATTTTGATAAATATACCAAGCAATCATTGCACCCAGTAAGCATACAAGTGTTCCAGCAAGTGACAAGAAAAAGTTTAAGCGTTCAAGTCTAGGAATCTCAAAGATAAGCTTAAGAGTGGCTCAAGTGTGAGGGATATAGTGAGGGCCTATGGCCTTAATGAAGCGTCAGTTTGTACGATTAGGAAGAATGAGGCGAATATATGAGCTTGTGTAATGAATAACCCAAAATGTGACCTCATGAAAAGAATGACACGTAGGTCCCAACAAGTAAATAAAACTGAAAACTTGTTGCTTGAGTTGATCGAACAGAAAACAAAGAAAGGTGCACCACTTAATTTTATCTTAATTAGGGAAAAGGCCTTACAGTTGTTTAAAGCAGTGTGTGATAAGGAAGGAAGGCCTGAAAACGAGTGTATGTTTACCACAGGCTGGTTCAAGAACTTTAAGTTGCATAATAAGTTACATAATCTTAAGTTTTCTGGTGAAAGTGCTTCAACTGATCATACAGCAGCAAGTAATTTCCCTGCTGAATTTCAGGAACTTATTTCTGAGGGTGGCTATGAGCCACAGCAAGTGTTTAATGCTGACGAGACAGGTGTTTTCTGGAAGAAAATGCCAATACGAACTTATATCAGTCAGCAAGAGAAAAGTGAACCAGGCTTCAAGACAGCAAAGGATCGCTTCACCTTGCTCCTTTGCGGTAATGCATCAGGTGATTTCAAGTGTAAGCCCATGGTTATTTACTGCTCTTAAGAATCCTCATGCTTTGAAAGGTGTGGATAAAACACCTTACCAGTAATTTGGAGGTCAAACCAGTCAGCATGGATGACAGGAAATATTTATTGACTGGTTTAAGCATCACTTTATTCCTGAAGTCAAGTTTTACCTGCACAGCAAGAACCTTGCATTCAAGGCTCTCTTCATTCTTGATAATTCCCGTACTCATCCACAAGCTTTGCTGGATGTGACCCCACATGTAAAAGTTGTATTTTTACCTCCAAATACACCATCTCTGATTCAACCACTGGACCGGGGAGTTATTCAGACATTCAAGTGTAACTACACAAAAAAAATTATAAAGAAACTAGTTGCATCAATGGACTCTGACTCCAACCTGGCAGTACCAAGCTTCTGGAGTAAATTTAACATTGCAGATGCCATCAGCTATGCTAGAAGTGCATGGAATGAAGTGCCCCAATCAACATTAAATGCAGGCTGGGGAAAGTTATGGCCTTCTGTAGTTAATTCTTTCTCTGGTTTTCCCTTGCTTGAGAGTCAGGTTCAAGAAATTGTTCAGCTGGCAAGGAGATTACCAGGTGATGGTTTTGAAGATATGAATGAAGATGATGTGAATGAACTCTTAGAAGATGATGATGAAGACAGGAGTCCAGAGGAAATGTTGGCAGAGTTCGATGCACAGATACAAGGGAGGGAGATAACAGAAGAAGATGAAGAAGAACCTGAAGAAAAGCAGTTAACATTACAGCAGTTACGTGAGCAGTTCCATATTATTGGTAAAGTTGCAGACTTTTTCACTGAAGAGGACCCTGACAAAGCTAGAAGTAGAGCTTTGAAACGGGGTCTAGACCAGCTGATGATGCCTTACCGTCAGCTGTATAATGTAATGCAGAATAAAAGAGCCCAGAGATCCATTACAGAATTTGTGCACACTCCAATACAACCATCGACTTCAGCACCAGAACCTCTACCATCCACTTCTACCGACAACCAACAAGCATCCACCTCAGCCCAGTAGGGCCACACCATCCATATCTACTCTTCACTACCATCCACAAACATCATTACCCACAATTTAAGGTAAGAAATACTATTATTTCTATTGCATTTGTAGTCTTAAGCAGTAATATATCACAACAATGCACTACAATTACATATCCACCTCAGCCCAGTAGGGTCACACCATCCATATCCACTCTTCACTACCATCCACAAACATCATTACCTACAATTTAAGGTAAGAAATACCATTATTTCTATTGCATTTGTAGTCTTAAGCAGTAATGTATCACGACAATGAACTACAATTACATATGCGCCTTCAATTTTTTGCAAGATCTGTTGGTCTAAAAAAAACTTGTTTGGCTTTTTGGGGACTCCCAGGAACATAACCCTATTTTTCCTATAAGTTCTTTTAATTATTTAACACGAAATTATCTAACACGACTTTTTCAGGAACGTAACTATCGTGCTAAATGACGGTCTACTGTATATACGTTTGGACCGTTTAATGGTTAAAATTGTGTTAATCCAATAGTTAGTGAGAATAATTAATCTAGTATCATACTATTAAGTTTATCACAATACAGTGGACCCCTGGTGTTCATCCTGCTCCAAACTCGCCCTTATATGTAAGTGTATTTTTTTAAATGCTTTTGTAAGTGTATTTTTGGGGGTCTAAAAGGACTAGTCTACTTTACATTATCCCTTATGGGAATAAATTCGTTTGGTAATGGCAATTGAACAGCATTCTGGAACGAAAAAATAACGAAAACCGGGGGGTCCACTGTACATTATTCTCAAGTCTAGTTATAGAATCACACTAAATCTTATGATTACAAACATTGGTCCTGATATTAACCTATTATTAAATGACTTACATGAATCCAATAGCAACTGTAATTATTACACAGCAGATCAAGCAAAGACATTACTCAGAGCCAACAATAACATAACTATATTTAATTACAATGTTAGATCTTTGAGAAAACATTACGATGACCTCACAGCATTACTCAAATCCCTGCAGACCTGGCTAAAGCCTGATACTACGGATGTCTATGCCATCCCAGTTTACACAGCAATACACAACTGTACGACAGACCAGCGAGGGGGTGGAACAGCTATATATTACTCGGATCAACTTGAATGTATCAATAACTCTTGCACCAGGGATGAACATGGATAATATATTATAGCTAAATTTAAATCAAAAGACCTGCAAAAACCCATCACAGTGATAAACATCTACATTATTACCATAGTCAAACATTCATCATTTTAGTGAAAAATTAGGAAACGTGATAACTGATGCACACATGAACAAAGATCATTTGCTGCTCACATGAGATTTCAACATAAATCTCCTACATGACCAAGACCCACAAGTAACTGAATTTAAACACTATGAGCAACTGCTTGTTGCTTCCAACAATATCAAAACCTACAAGAATCTCTGAAACCAGTACATCTTTATTAGACCATATCTGGATAAACACTATATCCCCTTTAAAATCAGGAATAATCACAGACAACACCACAGACCACTATCCTACCTTTCTCATAACCAACCTAGGTAAATTGCCCCAAGACACTACTAAACTTACCTTCAGACTACATAACGAGTCAGCTGTAAATAACTTTATAACAGCTATGATTAACATATAACATAGACCGGCATAATGAGTTAGAAACATAGTATTCAGATACTAATGAATGCATCAAGAATTTCCTTAAAAAAAACCACTACCTCTATAACAAACATTGCCTTAAAAAAACTAAACAGATCACAGCTAAGAGACTTAATAGTCCCTGGCTAACACCCAGCATCCTTAAATCTATTAACAAAAGGCACCAATATGAAAAACAGTACAGAAGAGGTCAAATAACCAGAGAACAATCCAAACGCTACTCGTCAAACCTTACCAGCCTGATAAGGTAAAAAATAATTGTATTATGAGAACAGACTACATAACATAAAAGGTGATATGAAAAAGACCTGAAAAACCCTATCTGAAATTCTAGGAAATAAAAAGATATCCAAGAACAAAACCATCAAATTAACAGAATCAGATGAACCCCTACTCTCATCAACTGAGACAGCAAACAGACTTAATGCTTTCTTCTCCACCATAGGAAAGAATATAGCGAGTAAAATCCCAAGCTCGAACACCTGTCCATCAGACTACCTCACCAACACCTATCCGAATACACTATTCTTAGCTCCAACCAACCCAATAGAAGTCTCGCTCATCATCAACACCCTTAAAAACAAGGCAGGAGAAATAAACAGCTTACCTCCTTTTATGTACAAAAAAGCTTCTCAGGTACTGTCACCTATTATTACAACACTCTTCAACAAATCCATTGAAGCCTCTACCTTCCCATCAGTAAATTTCATTGCAGATTACATAGGTATTGGTAGTTACAATGTAAACTGAGTGCAAGGAGAGCCACTGACATGCCATGGCATTAGGGGCAGCTTAACCCTTTCAGGGTTATCGTCGTACAAGTACGTTTTACGCACTGTGGTTATTGACGTACTAGTACGCCTAAATTCTAGCGCCCTCAAATCAAGCAGAAACAGGCTGTTAGGCCTAGATTTGATAGAATGGGTCAGTGTGCGCAGTATAAAAAAATTCCTGCACCACACAGTGCATAATGAGGGGAAAAAAAACTCTGACCGTGTTTTTGGTTTAAAACAGCGACTTTGCAGTCTATTTTCGTATGGTATTTATGCTTGTATTCTCGTTTTCTTAGTCTCATTTTATAGAATAGATGATATATTACAGAAATAGAGATAATTTTGACTGGTTTCATGATGGCAAGTACCTTGAAACTGAGCGCAAAGTAGCGAAAATGTTCGATTTTAGCCGATGTTCAGGAGTAAACAAATCACACCATGCGTCCAATACACATCAACTGGAGAGTCTAATATTCTTGTGCAAGTGCGCTGATATTATTTATACAATTTTTACAGTGATGCAGTTGTATACATAACAGTAAATCTTCTATTTTTTGTGAGAATAAAAATTCAAAATGGAAAGCAAAAGTAATGTACGAGGGCCCTGGAGACGTGACTAATGAACAGAGAAGATGTTATTTTAGTGCCAGGAATGTCTGCCTTGTTTATCATGGACCCTATTTTGAAATTGGCATCGTTTGAAATTTGTGTGAAATTGGCAAAATTGAAATTTTCTGACCACTATTTTGGGTAGTTAAAATTGGTAAATAGGCAGTTTCTTGTACTCAATCGATAGAAGAAATGGAGTTCTAGCGAAATAGCTAAAATTTTAGTAGACTGAAACATTGGAATGTGCTGAAAATAGGGCTCAAAGTGGGCGAAATCGCCGATGCGTAAGTGTCATGGCTACCGCTAACTTCGCGAAAGCATAATTCCGTTAGTTTTTATCAAATTTCATAATTTTTTGGAATTATGATCGGAAAAAGATTCTCTATCATTCCATAAAAAAATTATAATTTTTTTTTTTAAATTCGTGGACCCTGAGAACGAGTTTCAGAGAGACCCTTTGGACCCCCAAAGGGTTAATCTATTAACTTAAAGACAATGTACTTAACCCTTTCAGGGTCGAGGCCTCAATTCTTAAGGGGCAGTATGACCTGTCAATTTTTTTTTTTTTTCTGCTCGTCGAATTTCTTTCATTTTTTTTTTACACATAGAAGTGTTCACTCAATGTGTTTTAAAAAATATTCAATAAGATAGTCCAAACAACAACTGAAAAAAAAAATATTTACTGAAAATCTCATTTCAGGACGTTTGGCAGGAACCCGATCCTATATGTCACTACGTAAGGTTGTTTTGAGACTTGGTACCGAAAGAACAATGCTAATACGATTTTTTGTCGATGTAGTTTCCTGTAAACATCTTATCTTTATTCCACAAAAAAATAAAGCATGTAACTGTTTGAATGTTGAAAAAAAATATGCCCTTTAATCCCAAATAAATCCCAAAATATTTGGAATATTTACAAAAGTGCGTTCTTAAAAATAAGAACAATCATATTTTTACCATTCCTGTGAATATTATTTCATTTAATCAAACAGTAAAAACTCCACAAAGTAAAATAAGTCAATAACTTACTTCCGAGATATTCGCCTGGAAAGCGCCTGGAGCGGCGCCGGCCACCCGCCTTTGGAATTTTTTTTTTTTTTTTCGAAAAAATCACTTGTGTTTCAATGTTTTCTTTGTAAAACTAATGTTTTAGTGTAGTTAGCCTCTACACACCGTTTTCTCTTATTTACAGACCAAAGAAAACGTTATGGGAAGGGTAGGGAAGGGGAATCATTTTTATACTCATATTGCTGATAGAGACCGCACTATATTAGAGCTCATTTTTATTCATGCTGGAGCATATAACATGTTTATATGTTATTTATAGTGTTTATTATTTCATATTAGATCAATTGTGATAGATAAATAAGCCGTAGAATTGATATTAGCATAATAATGAAATAATATATGGTGCTCTCAGAGTGGGAATTCTGCTGACGTCAGCAAATATTCCCAGATTGTTCCTGATTGGCTGGTAGACTACGTATAAGCTCCGCCCACTCTCATATGATGCCAAATCGTAAATTACACCATTAGAATGAATAATACACGAAACAGTAAAGAAAAAAATGGAAAAAATTCTAAAAATATACGGGCTGAGAGCAGGCGAGCTGCGCGCATCGCCGTCACCATACATGATATAAATGACTATAATTCCTTGTAGAAACGTCGTATTACATTGAGTCTTGTACCATTGTGTAGCCAGAGAGTTAAGCTATTTTTCTAAAAAGATTAACTCAATTTTCATAATTTTTTTTTTTTTTTTTCTCGCTCGGTGACAGGTGTAGCGCCCTTAACCCTTTACCGGGCACCCCCTGGAAAATGATAATTTCGAAATGTATTTCATATGAGTGGATAGAGTAACTCAATGTAAGGATAATGAGCCCATATAATTGAAATTCTAAAAAAAACTTTTCACGCAATTGCCAATATTCAAGGACCGTCTACAGACGGTCCTGACCGTTTAAAAAGGTGTCAAATTATGAATGTTGCAAATTTGCAATTGTTAATAAAACACCAAATAAGTATTTTTCTATTTTATTATACTAATAGACAATATCAAAAACACAAATGGAACTTGTTTCCAAACATTTTGTAGGTATAAAAAATATAAAAGTGAACCAAAGAGCAACATGGACACATTGCAAAGGGATAAAACTTTCAAGTCCCATAATCCTGAATTTCCTGGAAAAACAATCATTCTTGATCACTAATTGCTACAATGAAAGGCTATGAAGCAATTTCTTTCCTTCTTGATGCATAGATTTACCTTGCATACGGCACACAAAAATGAGGATGTGACATGATTTTTTGTTTTGCTGCAATAATTGCATGTAAATATTCTGCCTTGAACTGGCCAGTGACCTAGCATTTTTTCAAACCTATCATTTTGGTCAAACCTCACACTGTCATCAGGCCTTTCTGCCGTTGGTACTGCACTGGAGATGGCAACAGGTCATCTGGTTCTGGATCTGAGTCACTTTCCCCAAAATGCAGAGAATTTGAACTTCTGTTGGAAGGGTTCACAATAGAACAATTTCTCATTGATCTGGAATGACAATAAGAATGTTCTGTACACACCCAGACCACTACAGAATTCATATATGCACTAGAAATTTTTATATAAATATTTATTTACTGAAATTTAAAATGTAGCCCTGAGGGCGGGACCGTCTGTACACGGTCCTCTTTTGTTGCACTTTTTTTAATTGCATGGTACACTCATATTATGCATATCTAACTCCCGATATATATCTCAAAATATGCCTAAACTATTCATTTACACACTGGACACAACAATTAGTACTTACCGACATTGTAAGAGTATAATCACAGTGTATATGAGTGGAACAAGAGCAAAATTCGGCCTGGGTGACGCCAAGCGAGAAGTGTTTACATTTTGGTCTCTCAACCAATGGGAAGCGAGCAGATGCCGGTCTCACTTAGCTGGAGCGACTCACAGAAGGCTTGTGATTGGTCAGA
>WNWK01057621.1:0-10687 GCA_009830355.1 Cherax destructor
TAGTTTTTTTTATATTTTATTTAAGAGGACAAAAACATATAATAACACAAATCCAATAACAAAATTCAAACATGAATACTTGCAAATTACAAGTGCTGACCATAACTCAACACGTATCTCGTAAAATCCAAAATGACACATTTTTTCACAATTTGCTATGAAATTAGACACCACATACTCTCAAATATGTGCAAGGACATTCCCTGAGGACTAATAACATAATGCACATACAAAATAATAGCCAAAATACCAAATGAAGGCAATCAGTTAACAAAATATAAACATACTAACATGCACCTAATAAAATCCCTACCCATCTTCATGATACATAAACATACAATACCAGTATAAATATATATACAATCGCCTCAGGCTTATCTACAATAAATTTATGAATGCAGGTGTATACATACTGAAAATAAACAACAATAACCAAAACCTAATACCCATTATATTACATACACTGCGGTGTACAGGACTACCCACCCGTGAAAACCCGTTCTCACAATGTATAATAGAACACATAGCAATACTAAAATTCCAATGTGAATTCTTGAATATTTTTTTTTTTTTTATTATTTTATTTGGAGAGACATATATACAAATATATTATACAGAGCCATGCCATGGTCTGAAACAAAGCTTATATAACAAAATAAGCAGTATAGAACAAAATTAACAACATAACAACACCCTTATTAGTTAGTCTGGGGTAATATATTAACCATGAACAATAAATGCATAGGTAAAGCGACAACATGCCATGTCTTACGTTAACCCCTACATGTCGTACAATGACATGCTGAAATAAAAATTAACTAAACATATTAAATCGGAACAACAATCGTACTTTTGTTGAGAGTTTTAATGTGAATTTCCATTAAGGGACATAATTATACCAACACAGTACACAAGACACTACCCTGCCAAGACAATTAACACCAAAATCCATACATTAACATCACAATCAGTATAACAGAAATGGTACTATAAGCAGTGAAACAGAATTTATAACATGAAGCACACAATTTTTTTTTTTTTTTTTATTAAAATATTTTATTTGAAACATAAACCCGACACATAAAGGTTTATCGTACATCACTTGTTTATATATTTATTCAGAACATACATAATAAATTTTACCAATTTATCCCACAAAACCCTATAGACTTTGATACACCAATCATGATATCCGAGTGCAAACCTGAACAGATATATATCATGATGAGAAATGATGCCAGATATGAATCCAACGAATTTGCATCAACAACTAAGTCAACAAACCCCTACTTCCAAAACAAAAGTAACTACCAAACCAAAGCAAATGTCACATAGTAAGGATTATAACTCAAAGAAAACTTACTTTGACATAGCAACGAGAAAACCAGCGCACCACAAGAATACCTTGACCATAGTCTACGGATTCATTACAATCCCAACCTAAGACTATCATGTACAGTACAGTAGTGACTGAAGAAACCTCCTCTTCCTCACCCCCCTCAGCCAAACCAAAGCCCTTGCACCGAAAAAAAAAACCCATGAATTTAAAGGTAACCAAAAAGAAAGAAACCACACACATACAGCCTCGACTAAATCAACCCTATGCCCCGAAAGTCGTCCGTCAAACCCTGACCCACACAGAGTGCCAAGTCACCCGTATGTCTACCCCAATACTCACCCCTTAAAAACCCCAACCAAGCAAACCCTCCTCACCCTTTCCCTACACCAGCATACATACAAATGAAAAACCCCTTATATAAGCAACGTTTGTCACCCGACCACCCAATACGTATCAGTCGTCAAGCCCTCTTCCAACTCACGTCTACCCCAATAGATCCGCAATCCTCAACTCCCTGTACGATTGATTGAAATCAGTTTCCCATGCTCTCCCATACACTACACGATTTCTGCATTTCGTCCTATAGATGCAAGCAGAAAGAGCTTTGACCCTTTCCCCTGCTCCCAAATCCCTAAGTCTCCATGAACCACATACAAAATCTACTAGATAATACATGAGACCCCTTCGCGTCTGAGCATTAAGTCCCCTGAGGTCTAGAAACATTGCCCTCAAAAACGAGATGCCCCCACCCCCATATGGCGAAGCCCCCTCCCGGCCCACTCCCGTATTGGCCCCAAAGATTCACAAAAATATATCCCATGCAGTGTAGTATCCAATTCCCCACATCTCACACATGCACCATCTCTCACCAAACCCATGCTCACTAAAGAAGCCTTTGACGCTACAGCATCATGTAAAAACCTAAACATGAACTCCCGATCCCTAGACCTCAGCTTCAACCCCTTTAATCCCCCATCTCTCAGCCCAACCATACATAGGATATATCGACACGCATTCTATCACCTGATGAGATCCCCCCAAAATACCTAGCCTACCAACCGAGATGTCCTGCGGGTGTCTTACCACCATCAAACTTCTTAATATGTCCTTACCATATACCAGAGACCTGTCATCCCACCATTCACTCATCTCCCGGAGTACCCCCCCCACTCCTTCTTCCCCTGACCTGCCTAATCCACCCCTCCGCACCAGACAACGTTTGAGGTACAAGCACAACAGTCTACGTTCTAACCAAATTAATCCCAAACCCCCCAATTTCACACTGTTGCGCACAACGTTACGCCCTACCCAATGTCTTCCACCAGCCCACACATACTTAAAAACCATTCGTTCCAGAACCTCCACGTCAGCCTGTAATAAAGGGAATATGGCAGCTACATACCACAGCTTACTATAAACCATACTATTCACTATTATTACCCTCTGTCTCAAAGTAACTTCCTTCGCTCTCCAAACCTGCAGTAGGTCCGTCGCCCCTTTATCACCCTACGAGAATTCAATTTTCTTGCCAAACTACGATCCTTCATAAATTCCACCCCACATATCCTCACACTTGAAACGACGTGCCACACCTGACTTCTGCCCAACGTCCCTCCCACCCAAGTACCTACCTCCAATAATTTTGTTTTACTATCGTTTATTCTCATCCCAGTTGCTCCACAAAACACACGAACAATGTCCCCCACATTTACCAGGCCCTGCTCCGAACCCACAAGTACCGTAGTGTCGTCCACATACCCTACGATGCCCGTGCGTTCTTTTGCCTCATCAACATTCATCCACACCCCTACCTCAATTAATCTGTAAAAAGGGTCCTGTAAACATGCAAATAATATCTGTGAAAGGGGACAACCCTGCCGCAGACCCCTACCCATTGGAACCAAATCCCCAATCTACCATTCACCTGTACTCTGACACACGCTCCCCATACAACCTCTCAATCCACTTCACAATTTCTTCACAAAACCCTGCCTTCTCATTATGTCATACAGCACGTCCCTTTCCACACTATCATATGCACCCTTCCAATCTAAAGCCAAAACACCTCCTTTCCCATGCGCAACATAATCTTTAATTCGCTCAAGACCATTTACCACACTCCTACCAGGTATTCCACCTTGCCCTCTTGCAATCACCTTCCCCAACACTTTCTTTATTCTATTACCTAGTATTTTAGCCAATATTTTATAGTCCGCATTCATTAGAATTATAGGCCTATAATTACTCAGAGAATCCTCCCCCTCCCTTCCTGACTAAAACTACAACCCCAATACTACTTTCTCCTTCCCCCACCCCTGCGGACTTCATACAATTCATCAAGCGCACTAGACAGTCCCTCACCGCATCCCAATTCTTCCTATAAAATTCATTTGCTATACCATCTATTCCTGGGGAACTCCCCTTACTCAACCCATCCACTGCTGCCCACACCTCCTCCTCGCTAATAACACCTCCCATAGCCTCTCTATCCCTCTCCTCCAACTGCTCTTGAATTCCCTCCAAAAGGAGATTCCTATACTCCAACCCCACATCCACACTACTCATATAACGTGCAAACCATTTATCCACAAATACTCCGACTGCCTCTGTACCCCGAATTACCATACCCTGCTCATAACTCTCCAGCCTCTGCTCGACTTTCATACATTCTATTGTCCTCGCCTCACGTTTTCGCCTACAGTGACTCAACACCGTTTTTGACGGCCTATCACCCACTAACAGATCATCTATACCAGCTTTCATGCGGCACGCCTCAAACCTCTCTATCTGTATGTCCCATAACTTTTCCTTTAATACACGGATTTCCCGTTTCATGACGACCACCTTTTCATAACAACCCTGTAATTGCCCCTCCACATACTTCATCAAACCGCATCTCCACCCCGCCTCCTCTCTACCCAACTGCTGATAAAACTCCCTAATTCGCGGCTTGCCCACATTCGTCCACCACCCTAACAAGTTATCCTGCCTCTCACTCCGCCCATAACCTCCCCACCATTCGCTAAACTGCATTGATTTATCCCTCCCACTAGTAATCCTACATTCAATTTCCAATAACCCCTATACCACTTTGCAACGCCTTCCCAATTCAAATCAACTAAAACCCCCCTGTGATCTGAAAATCCAAAGTCTATGGTTTGAACCCTACCCACTACTACCCTATCAGTTACATAAATCCTATCAAGTCTCGCCGCATACCCTTTCCTCACAAAAGTATGATCCACAGGGCCCCTACACCTACCACATCCTTTAATCCTACACTTCCTAGCAAACCTCGTAAAGCCACCAACTCACACCCTGCCCCTCTAGGCTCTACGTCCCTCTTCCTTATAACACAGTTATAATCGCCCCCGACTACCACCACTCCAGGCAAGTCACGAAGGGCATATATCATGAAGTCTCGAATAAAGCCCACCTTTACTATTCGTGACTGCTCTGCTGGCATATAGACACCTAAAAAACATACCCTGACCCCTCCCCACGAACCTTCCACTCTAACCACCCTACCCCCCACATTCCTCCCAAGACATTAGTTGAAAAGGGCTTGACTCTGAAATCGCAACTGCCGCCCCTCCCTTGAGCCTACCCGAAGACCCTGCAAAAACCCGATACCCTTTCACTCTCAAATCCCTTCCACACCTATAATTATGCTCCTGGATGAAGGCCACCTGTACGCCAAAACGTCGCAAGGCGTACTCCACCCAAGGGAAAGTTTAACATCCTCTTTCATACCATTAACATTTATTGTTAGACACTGGAATGCAAGTGCAAAGGTTTGCCCTTCGGCCGAGGGGGAGGCTGCGACCCTGACTTGCCCTTACCCACTCCCTTACCCACATGTTTCCCCCCCTTTACGGGGTCCTGACCCAAAATGGCATCTAAATCTTTCCTGGCAATCTCCACCAAAGACCTCTTACCCGGTCTCTGTGCCGGCGTAAGAACGTCGTCACTATCGGACTGTGTGCCGGCCTCTTACGGGTTCCCACCACCACTTCCATTCCCGTGGCCTTATCTGACTGATGCACCTCTGCCGACACTATTTCATGTGTTAAACACTGACCGGCCTGATGTGCCTCAACTGAGGCCTCTACCACCGGCTCTACCACTTCAACTGCTTCCACCACATCGACACTGCCTTCCCCAGGCAACACTGGAAGAGGGTCCTCCATAATGCCTCTCAACACCTCCTCCAGAGGTAAATCCTCGCATGACACAACACCTGTGTTATCCACAACACTCTCACTTGGAGCCTCAGGCTCCTGGGGCAAAGTGCAGAAAGCCTCCCTGCCCCATCAACTATTTCACTCCACAAACGCTTCCCTTGTACCTCCTGAGGTACTTTCACCAGGTCCTCCCTGGCTCCCTGAACAGCCGGCTTCCCTGCGGGCCACGTCCTGTCTAGGTATCACTCTCCTCATGCAGTCTGCAGCAACGTGGTTATAGGCGCCACATAGGCGGCAAGTCCTCTGTTGTCCCGGGTATGTCACGTATAGTTGATTCCTGAAGTCAGACATCACCACATATGACGGTATCGGCTTACGTAACGTCATTTTCAGGGAATAAGTCCCTTCATAGAGGCCCAACATTGGACCCACACTCCACTTCCCTGCGTTCACCGTGTGGATCACTCCATACTCGCTGAAAAGACCAGTAATATCCGTCGCATCCGCTTCAAAAGGACATTCTTGACCTTGATAAAAGTATATGTCCTTGATACGTCTTTCAACCGAACTTGCATTGTCGAGTTGACCGTATACACCTTGTCCTGGTGCTGATCAACAAGGCGTTCATAAACTGCAGCAGTTAGTAGTTTGACGAAAACTCGGTTGATCCGTTTAGCGCTACGCCGTATAAATCCATAATATCTAAGCCGTACAATCATGCAGAATCGTAGGAGCACTGTTGCAGCCGTGGCTGGATGTATGACGCCGGTGACCATGTCAATACACACTGTGTTAGAACGACGTCGGACAACAGTCTCCATGACAGTAGTTTAAGCAGTTAGCCAATTGCGAAAGCAGGAGAGGTAGCTGGGTCGAACCCACTTCAAGGCAGGGACGTCTACCTACCTTCCTATCAGGAAGATATGGTATGGAAGGTATGGTAGCAAATAACTGGTGAACTGTTATGACTCGATATATTAAAATACGTGGTGGATCCCTGCGCTTCCGTCTGCCAGTCCCATAGCTCTTGTCGTAGTGAGGAGAGCCTTTTCAGGCTGTGCATGAGAAGGCTGGTGGTCGCATGACAAGGCTTGGCCAGAGAGCATGCCTATTAAATGGGTTTATTACCTGGAGTTTACCAGGAGAGAGTTCCGGGGTCAACGCCCTGCAGCCCAGTCTGTGACCAGGCCTCATGGTGGAGCAGAGCCTGATCAACCAGGCTGTTACTGCTGGCCGCACGCAGTCCGACGTACGAACCACAGCCCGGCTGGTCAGGTACTGACTTTAGGTGCCTGTCCAGTGCCTGCTTGAAGACAGCTAGGGTCTATTGGTAATCCCCTTATGTACGCTGGGAGGCAGTTGAACAGTCTTGGGCCCTGACACTTATTGTGTTGTCTCTCAACGTGCTAATGGCACCCTGCTTTTCATTGGGGATGTTGCATCGTCTGCCGAGTCTTTTGCTTTCGTAGTCTACCTGGAGTTTACCTGGAGAGAATTCCAGGGTCAACGCCCCCGGCCCGGTCTGTGACCAGGCCTCCTGTTGGACCAGAGCCTGATCAACCAGGCTGTTACTGCTGGCCGCACGCAGTCCAACGTACGAACCACAGCCTGGCTGGTCAGGTACCGACTTTAGGTGCCTATCCAGTGCTTGCTTGAAGACAGCCAGGGGTTTGTTGGTAATCCCCCTGATGTATGCTGGGAGACAGTTGAACAATCTTGGGCCCCTGACACTTATTGTGTTGTCCCTCAACGTGCTGGTGGCACCCCTGCTCTTCATTGGGGGGATGTTACATCACCTGCCGAGTCTTTTGCTTTCGTAGGGAGTGATTTTTGTGTGCAAGTTTGGCACTAAGCCCTCGAGAATTTTCCATGTGTATATAATAATGTATCTCTCCCGCCTGCGTTCTAGAGAGTACAGGTTTAGGAACTTCAAGCGTTCCCAGTAGTTGAGGTGGTTTATCGCACTTATGCGTGCGGCGAAGGTTCTCTGCACATTTTCAAGGTCAGCAATTTCACCCGCCTTGAAAGGTGCAGTTAGTGTGCAGCAATATTCCAGACTAGATAAAACAAGCGATCTGTAAGTGTCAACATGGGCTTGCATCCCTAGTTTAGAAGGTTCTCATTATCCATCCTGTCATTTTTCGAGCAGATGCAATTGCTACTTTGTTATGGTCCTTGAAGGTGAGATCCTCTGACATGATCACTCCCAGGTCTTTGACATTAGTTTTTCGCTCTATTTTGTGAGTGACTCTCGTGTGCAAGTTTGGTACTAATCCCTCTAGGATTTTCCAAGTGTATATAATAATGTATCTCTCCCGCCTGCATTCTAGGGAGTACAGGTTTAGGAACTTCAAGCGTTCCCAGTAATTGAGGTGGTTTATCGCAGTTATGCGTGCCGTGAAGGTTCTCTGCACATTTTCTAGTTCAGCAATTTCACCTGCCTTGAAAGATGCAGTTAGTGTGCAGCAATATTCCAGCCTAGATAGAACAAGCGATCTGAAAAGTGTCATCATGGGCTTGGCATCCATGGTTTTGAAGGTTATCATTATCCATCCTGTCATTTTTCTAGCAGATGCGATTACTACAGTGTTATGGTCCTTGAAGGTGAGATCCTCTGACATGATCTCTCCCAGGTCTTTGACATTAGTTACTCGCTCTATTGTGTGGTTGGAATTTGCTTTATACTCGATGAAATTTTAATTTTCTCATGTTTTCCATATTTCAGTAATTGAAATTTCTCATCATTGAACTTCATATTGTTTTCTGCAGCCCATTTAAAGATTTGGTTGATGTCTGCTTGGAATCTTGCAATGTCTTCAATGGTGGACACTGTCATGCAGATTCAGGTGTCATCTGCAAAGGAAGACACGGCACTGTGGCTTATATCCTGTCTATATCTGATATGAGGATGAGGAACAAGATGGGAGCGAGTAGTGTGCCTTGTGGAACAGAACTTTCACCGTAGCCGCCTCAGACTTTACTCTGTTGACTACTACTCTTTGTGTTCTATTTGTTAGGAAATTATAGATACATCTACCAACTTTTCTTGTTATTCCTTTATCACACATTTTGTTTGCTATTACACCATGGTCACACTTGTCAAAGGCTTTTGCAAAGTCTGTGTATATAACACTTGCATTCTGTTTGTCTTTTAGAGTATCCAGGACCTTGTCGTAGTGGTCCAGTAGTTGGGTCAGACAGGAGCGACCTGCTCCTGTTGACAGCTCGGTGATGCTAACGTATGGCGTTCTTAACATGCAGCTAACACTAATGCACAAAGTGGACGGCAAACAATTCAGGCTGTGGGCTGCTGCTGTATCATACAAGAAAACGTTGTACAACAATACATATGACAGGAAACTCTGACAAAATATTAAAGAATATAAATAAGAACAAATTAACTCTTAATCACAGTTAGAACACAAATTACTTAAAAACAGCAACGGTAATTGTGGAACTTAACAAAAACAACTGCAAGAGTGAACTTGTTCTAGGAAAATGTAATAGAGAATAAAAATAACAGAAGATACAAGATAATATAATTGACATACAGTACTGAAGATTATTATTATTATAATCAAAAGAAGCGCTAAACCACAAGGGTCATACAGCGCGGCAGGGTAGGACAGGATGCAGGGAGAATAGATTGTAAGAGGGAGATGGATGATTAGTAGGGTATGGAGTGCAGCAGGACAGTGGATAGTGCAGGGATAGAGGGTAGCAAGAGATCGAGTTAGAAGGTACTGAGGGAGGTGCTAGAGGTATAATCTTCAGAGTTTGTGTAGCAAGTCAGGTTCTGTCAAAAAGTCAACGAGAGAGTCAGGATTAAAGGAGGGTCCATCAGCAAGAAGGGAAGGTTAAGAGAGGGGCCGCAGAGCGAAGACGCCGTTGGAGGTAAATTCTGCGTGCTCGTTGATAGAGTGGGCAGTCCAACAGAATATGTCGAACAGATACTGGAACCTGACAATGCTCACAGAGAGGGACAGGGAGCCTCTCCATGAGATACCCGTGAGTAAGACACAGTACTGAAGAGACACAGATAACAATCAGGGTCACTCACTACAATGATAAGTAATCTTGCTTGTATTAATAATGGTGTGCGTAAGCGTAGATATGGTGTATAACTTTGTTTCAGTTTATAGATAAAATGGAATATATAAAATAACACAGAAATATCATACAACAATAGAGAACACTTTGTATTAACGAAAGTCACACATAAAAACACAAGGGGGATTAATAAACAAAAAAATTTGCACTGAGGGTAAGAGTCTCTGACACTGAAAGTTGAAACAGTCATATACTAGATTCTTCCTTTGTAGCTCTGCTAGACTGGTCTTTGATCCTGAATGGTTGATTTTCCACCTATATCAGCTGTTTTTGTTAGTCTCACTAAGACGTGAGGGCGATATCTCTCACAACTTGATCCAGTTATAGTAATTGTCACCACCCAGTGAACAGTGAACACTCTGGGCTGAACACGCCTGTGGCGCCGGGACAATACCGGCGAACTTCAACCAATTCCAATCCAAACCCACAGTGGCTGCAGCTGCACACTGGGAAGCGGCAATAGCCCCTGATTTGTTGAGCTGCAACACCAATCCCCCCTCTGCCCTTGACACATTGGGTATTGGGCATCCAACGAACGACAAGACAGTTTTCTCTCCAGAACCTGTAGTAGCTGCGTCTCTGAAGAACCTGCAGTAGCTGCGTCTCTGAAGAACCTGTAGTAGCTGCGTCTCTGAAGAACCTGTAGTAGCTGCATTCCCTGAAGAACCTTGTAGCTGCATCTCTGAAGAACCTGTAGTAGCTGCGTCTCTGAAGAACCTGTAGTATGCATCTTGAAGAACCTGTAGTAGCTGCATCTCTGAAGAACCTGTGTAGCTGGGGCCTGAAGAACCTGTAGTAGCTATTCTGAAGAACCTGTAGTAGCTGGTCTCTGAAGAACCTGTAGTAGCTGCGTCTCTGAAGAACCTGTAGTAGCGATCTCTGAAAACCTGTAGTAGCTGGTCTCGAAGAACCAAATAGCGCTCTCTGAAGAACCGTTGCTGCTCTCTGAAGAACCTGTAGTATGATTCTGAAGCCTTTTAGAGCGCTCTTGAAGAACCTGTAGTAGCTGGTTCTGAAGAACCGTAGGCTGTCCTGAAGAACCGGAGGGTTTAAA
>WNWK01057622.1:0-10687 GCA_009830355.1 Cherax destructor
GTTACTGTTGCTGCTGCTGTTACTGCTGTTGTTATTGTTGCTGCTGCTGTTAGTTGCTGCTGTTGTTACTGTTGCTGCTGTTGTTACTGTTGCTGCTGTTGTTACTGTCGCTGCTGCTGTTACTGTTGCTGCTGTTGTTACTGTTGCTGCCTGTTACAAAACAACACGATATCTATTAATAATAGACATCTCCAGTGAACACTAGAAAGGAAGCCCTTCTAGCATGCAGCCTGTTACTGGGCTTTTGCAACAAAGTCAGTATCTTGGTCCAGTTATCCAACATTTTTCATATCATGGGATATCAACTGAGAGAATACTAACCAAACAGATATATTTAAAATGTTTATTATCAAAGTGAGACAATCTAGGGTAGCTAAGTAAATCAAATATAAAGATATTAATTAAGTAATGCATTAGGAGGTTAATTAGGAGGTTTGCTCCTACACTGCTCTCATATACCATAAGGCTGTGCTGAGGGCACATATATCCAAATGACTCTGAAGTACCATCAGGTACAATGTCAGTAATTACAATAATACAGATATATGCAAATAAGAATATAAGTGTGTATGAGTGACCTCCAGGTAACTCTAAGACTCAACCAGTGTTCAACTGAACTTCTCATAAGCTAGCTTCTCTAACAAACTGACAATCACAACAGCTTGATTGACCAGTAAAATGACCAATTCACATAACAGCAATATAACAAGCAACACAGCGTCAGGAACCAGGAGATAGAAAATCGACCCTAACTGGGGACCATCAATAGATCCTCCAAAACAGTCACAAAACTCCCTTTCTACTGAAGCTAAGTTCAACATAAACAATCCCAAACTGTGGCGGTGCTCAGATGCCTTATCGAATTAGGTCAGGAGCTGTAGCTAGAGACCTGAGTTATCTCAGAGTGTCAATGTGACACACAACCCAGAAAAACGTCGAAAATCACTGTCTAGTCTATCCTCTGTGAACAGAGTTACACAGAGTCCTGAGAAGTATGTTTCGTCTCACCACCGAACACATACTCTACCACACAGAGTCTAAATGGTGAGAAAACAAGCAGAGACAGGAGAGAAGTGTTGACACAACGATGTCCAGCTGCGTAGTGCTCTCGAGGAAGGAGCAGCAGCCTCCCACCTCAGGTGGAATCACGTGACTCCCAGCAACTAGACGCCGGCAACATAACAAGCGTAGTGTCATAATCGGTAGTTTGACAACTCCAGGGCAGCTATTACAAACATGAGCACAATTTATAATGTTACATCCTACCTAATGAACATAGCTAAGTCAAATAATGTCAAATATAAGTCCAATAATAATATAAAGCAAGATATTAACGATTTAGCTATTATCGAGAATATCAGCAATATAAAATTATAGAAAATGGAAATATACATCAATCACAAATAAATATATATATACATTGGGGCACAATTCTGGGGTAGCAATACTGCTGCTGTTACTGTTGCTGCTGTTGTTACTGTTGCTGCTGTTGTTACTGTTGCTGCTGTTGTTACTGTTGCTGCTGTTGTTACTGTTGCTGCTGTTGTTACTGTTGCTGCTGTTGTTACTGTTGCTGCTGTTGTTACTGTTGCTGCTGTTGTTACTGTTGCTGCTGTTGTTACTGTTGCTGCTGTTGTTACTGTTGCTGCTGTTGTTACTGTTGCTGCTGCTTGTTACTGTTGCTGCTGTTGTTACTGTTGCTGCTGTTGTTACTGTTGCTGCTGTTGTTACTGTTGCTGCTGTTGTTACTGTTGCTGTCTCCCTGTCGCCATTCGACTGTCTGACTGGTGTCATGGCATCAGCCTATACAAAGTATGACGTCACTTTGTCGGCTAATTCACTCACTCCTTTTATGTGTATGTGACCAGAGCTTTCGAAGGAGACCACGTGCATGTCCGTGCACGCTGTGCAACGTGATAAGTTGCAGGTCCTCGTCGCTAACTTGCACAGTCGAGAATTCCCCCCCCTCCCGCGGAAGGACCCCCTCACTTGTCGACCTCTTCAGATTCCCTCTCCAGGGGAGAGTGGAGGGCGGAATCCCAGCTGACGTTCTCGTAAGTGCAGTCCTCCCAGGTGAGTCCGCTACTAACTCTTCCATCACCCGGCCAGTGTAGGAAGATGATCTAGCTATGACAGACTACCTGGAAGAAGTTCAACAACTTATCTAGGTTCTCAATCGCATGTACCACAGTGCGTTAGATGGTGACTCCATGGGTCTGACCCCGCTTATTTTTCACCATATTCCACTTGATAAAGGTACTAAACCCATTTATGTGCCTGCTTATCGTTTGCCGCATCTGCAAAGAGTTTTCACTGACGAACTCATTGCAAAGATGCTCGGCGATGGAGTTATCGAGGAGTCCATTTCCCCGTGGAATGCCCCTCTAATCCTAGTTCCCAAGAAAGATGGAACATGGCGTCCTGTTATTGATTACAGGAAACTGAATGCCTGTACAATCCCAGACCGATTTCCATTGCCAGTTCTGAATGACCTGTTACAGAACATCCCCGATAATAAGGTCTTTTCGACTCTTGATCTTCTTCAAGGGTTTTGGCAGATCCCTCTTGATGACCAAAGCAAAGAACTAACTGCGTTCTCTACGCCTACTGCTTGCGCGGAAGCCGGATCATGTTCAGTCGTTTGATGACAACGATTTTCCGCTAAAATCTCGGCTGTACGGAAGTTCCCTAGACCTACAACGGCGGATGCTGTCCGCTCCTTCATAGGCCTAGCCGGATTCTACCGTACTTTCATAGCCGGATTTTCCACCATAGCTGCACCTTTGACTCAGCTCTTGAAGAAAGATGTCCCCTTTGAGTGGACGTGTGACCAGGAAAGAGCTTTTGTCACACTTAAAAATAGGTTAGCATCAGCCCCAGTCCTTAGATTCCCTGATTTTACCAAAGTGTTTACCTTGACGACGGATGCCAGCAAAGTTGGCATCGGTGCAGTCTTGTCACAGGAATCCAATGGTAAGCAACAGCCAATAGCGTATGCTAGCCGTGTTCTTACCAAAGCTGAAGTTACTTACTCGGTGACAGAGCTAGAAGCCTTAGGCATCGTCTGGGCTTTGAACCATTTCCAAGACATTATTTATCAGTACCCTATCATGATTACACTGACCATTTGCCATTATTATCCCTTTTTGCAAACAAGAATCTCTCTGGAAAACATGCTCGGTGGTCTCTCACCTTTAATGACTACAACCCTGATGTCTGCTACATTCTGGGTAAGCAAAATGTCGTGGCTGATGCCTTGTCGAGGCAAATAGCTTTTGTTAGTGCAGACAACTCGTTCTCCGTTGAGGACCTAGAGAGAGCCCAACGGCAGGACCCTGTGTGGTCACCAGTCCTTCGATTCCTGAACAAGGAGGATGTTGGCTCACGGGTCAAGTCACCCGTCCCGCTGACGGACTTAGTGGTCAACCAACGAGTACTGCATCGTGTAGCACGACTGGTGGACCCCAGCAGAACCATACACCAACTGGTGATACCGGAGTCCCTGGTACCCGCTACTCTCAAGTTGATCCATGATGTCCTAGGTGCAGCGCACCCCAGGAAGGACCGCAGCATCAAACAGGCAAGAATGAAATACTTCTGGCCTAAGATGGCAGCAGAAATTGCCAAGTATGCACCCAGTGTGTCTCGTAAAACCTGTATAAAGGTCAGGGCAGTGCCGCCCTTTTGAGTCAAATGTCACACCTTAGGAAATGCTACTGTCAGTCATTGTTTGCAGATGTGAGGATGCTACAGCACTCATGGATGTGCAGTCAAGCTTGATGCCCTAGCCCTGCGGACAACCTGTAAATAGAAGACTCTAGTTCCAGTACCGACATCGCCTTGCTCTGTCCTCCGTCCAGCTGTACGAGCACGCCAATTTTCTCTTCCCTCAGGATGGGAGAGTTTTTGAGGCCTACTATAATATTTGTATGTCCTGAATTTTGGGTGAGCGAAAGCCAGTTCCCCCCCCCCCGGGTTAGCAATTGCATATACAGTGGACCCCCGGAGTTCGTACTGCTCCCAACTCGAACAATTATGTAAGTGTATTTTTGTAAGTGCTTTTGTAAGTGTATTTTTGGGGTCTAAAAGGACTAATCTAATTTACATTATTCCTTATGGGAACAAATTCGTTGGGTAACGGCACTTGAGCAGTATTCTGAAACGAATTAATGACGAACTCCAGGGTTCATTGTATTTATCTTAAACACCTTCATGCCCACCAGTATTGTCGTGTCGAGACGACATACGGTAGGTGGCCGAGCTGCCTGTTAGTTTCATATCTTGCGGCACTCCAGTGCTGCCCTCTGTAGGCCTATTCAGGTCAGTGAGATGCTATGCTCAAGCGGCCCAATTCACCGGCTCACCTCCTAGGATCAACATCCCCCAAGCCGTCTGGCTTTCGGTCCCCTCACGTTTCTGCCTGTGTACCTACACCTTCGCCTTAATAAAGCAAGTCTAGTCCACGGCCATCTAAATTCAACCCACGCTACCCCCTTCAGCACTAAACCTGCTGTCAACAGGTAAAACAGCAAATAACATTCACTGGCCACTACTGGGTCACTATCCCTGCGCCATGACCTTTATCATACCTCTTCTTAAAACTATGAATGGATCCTGCCTCCACTACATCACTTGCCAGTGTGTGTGTGTTATTATTATTATTATTATTTATTATTATTATTATTATTATTATTACACATAAATTTACAGTAATTTTAAACTCTCAGAGTGCAAGCAATTTTCCCCCGTCTGTCTCCCCCCACCCGTGTCCTCCCCCACCACCCATATCTTCCCCCATCCCTTTCTTCCTACCCCCTCCTTCCTTCCTTCCTTTGCTTCCTGTTCTGTTCACCTCCTTATTCGCTCTCTGCCCTCCCCCTCCCCCTCCTCCTCCCTCCCCATAATATCCATTACTCCCACTCACTGCTCCGCTGTGATTTAATTTGCGAGTGCACTGAGTGCACCTTGAGTGCACACACGCGAATCTCTCTCTGTCGGGCGGAGGGGGCGCCGCACCCCTCCTTCCCCGGAAAGGGGGTGCCGTGCCCACGCGGGCGTGGGCACACCCGGGGGGTACAGGGGAAGGGGGTAGAGGTGGGGAAGAGGAAGGGGAGTTGTTAGATAGAGGGAGGGAATGTAGAATAACCAAAGAGGGAGAGGGAGGGGGGTTGGTCCGGGACCCTAACCCCCTACTGGAGGGGGGAGGGAGGGAGGTTGGTCCGGGACCCCTAACCCTCCTTACTGGAGGGGGAGGAGGGAGAGTACCATCAGTGTCATTAGAGTACCATCAGAGTGCCATCAATAAGAGTGCCATCAGAGTGCCATCAATCAGTGCCATCAATCACTTGTCACGACTTCCACAGGTTCTAGATCAGTTAGTTTCCCCTCAAGTGCTCAGTTCCCTCCCCCGTGGCTCCACCCCCTCCCCGATGGGGGGAACCTCCCCCCTCCCCCGGGGGAATCAACCCCTATCCCCTGTGGTGGGCATCTCCTCCCTGGCCAAGGGGCTCTACCCCTTCCCTCTCCAGGGGCTTCACCCCCAATCCATCCATGGGGGTTGCACCCCCCTTCCCCTCAGGGGAGTCTCACATGATGAATCCCTAATGGAATGTTTGACGATGTCCTCACCACACTGCTGAAGTCTGTCAGCTCAGACTGACGCTGCTGAAGTCTGTCAGCTCAGACTGACGCTGCTGAAGTCTGTCAGCTCAGACTGACGCTGCTGAAGTCTGTCAGCTCAGACTGACGCTGCTGAAGTCTGTCAGCTCAGACTGACGCTGCTGAAGTCTGTCAGCTCAGACTGACGCTGCTGAAGTCTGTCAGCTCAGACTGACGCTGCTGAAGTCTGTCAGCTCAGACTGACGCTGCTGAAGTCTGTCAGCTCAGACTGACGCTGCTGAAGTCTGTCAGCTCAGACTGACGCTGCTGAAGTCTGTCAGCTCAGACTGACGCTGCTGAAGTCTGTCAGCTCAGACTGACGCTGCTGAAGTCTGTCAGCTCAGACTGACGCTGCTGAAGTCTGTCAGCTCAGACTGACGCTGCTGAAGTCTGTCAGCTCAGACTGACACTGCTGAAGTCTGTCAGCTCAGACTGACGCTGCTGAAGTCTGTGTCAGCTCGAGACTGACGCTGCTGAAGTCTGTCAGCTCAGACTGACGCTGCTGAAGTCTGTCAGCTCAGACTGACGCTGCTGAAGTCTGTCAGCTCAGACTGACGCTGCTGAAGTCTGTCAGCTCAGACTGACGCTGCTGAAGTCTGTCAGCTCAGACTGACGCTGCTGAAGTCTGTCAGCTCAGACTGACGCTGCTGAAGTCTGTCAGCTCAGACTGACGCTGCTGAAGTCTGTCAGCTCAGACTGACGCTGCTGAAGTCTGTCAGCTCAGACTGACGCTGCTGAAGTCTGTCAGCTCAGACTGACGCTACTGAAGTCTGTCAGCTCAGACTGACGCTACTGAAGTCTGTCAGCTCAGACTACGGAGCGCTGACTGAAGTCTGTCAGCTCAGACTGACGCTACTGAAGTCTTCAGCTCAGACTGACGCTACTGAAATCTGTCAGCTCAAACTGACGCTACTGAAGTCTGGCAGCTCAGACTGACGCTACTGAAGTCTGGCAGCTCAGACTGACGCTACTGAAGTCTGTCAGCTCAGACTGACGCTGCTTAAGTCTGTCAGCTCAAACTGACGCTACTGAAGTCTGTCAGCTCAGACTGACGCTACTGAAATCTGTCAGCTCAAACTGACGCTACTGAAGTCTGGCAGCTCAGACTGACGCTACTGAAGTCTGTCAGCTCAGACTGACGCTGCTGAAGTCTGTCAGCTCAGACTGACGCTGCTGAAGTCTGTCAGCTCAAACTGACGCTACTGAAGTCTGTCAGCTCAGACTGACGCTACTGAAGTCTGTCAGCTCAAACTGACGCTACTGAAGTCTGTCAGCTCAAACTGACGCTACTGAAGTCTGTCAGCTCAAACTGACGCTACTGAAGTCTGTCAGCTCAAACTAACGCTACTGAAGTCTGTCAGCTCAAACTAACGCTACTGAAGTCTCGCTAACTTGATGTCCTCAAACTGACGCTACTGAAGTCTGTCAGCTCAAACTGACGCTACTGAAGTCTGTCAGCTCAAACTAACGCTACTGAAGTCTGTCAGCTCAAACTAACGCTACTGAAGTCTGTCAGCTCAAACTAACGCTACTGAAGTCTGTCAGCTCAAACTGACGCTACTGAAGTCTGTCAGCTCAAACTGACGCTACTGAAGTCTGTCAGCTCAAACTAACGCTACTGAAGTCTGTCAGCTCAAACTAACGCTACTGAAGTCTGTCAGCTCAAACTGACGCTACTGAAGTCTGTCAGCTCAAACTGACGCTACTGAAGTCTGTCAGCTCAAACTGACGCTACTGAAGTCTGTCAGCTCAAAGAACTAGTGTACTAACGCTACTGAAGTCTGTCAGCTCAAACTGACGCTACTGAAGTCTGTCAGCTCAAACTGACGCTACTGAAGTCTGTCAGCTCAAACTGACGCTACTGAAGTCTGTCAGCTCAAACTAACGCTACTGAAGTCTGTCAGCTCAAACTAACGCTACTGAAGTCTGTCAGCTCAAACTAACGCTACTGAAGTCTAGTCAGCTCAAACTAACGCTACTGAAGTCTGTCAGCTCAAACTGACGCTACTGATAGTATAGTCTGTAGCTCAAACTAACGCTACTGAAGTCTGTCAGCTCAAACTAACGCTACTGAAGTCTGTCAGCTCAAACTGACGCTACTGAAGTCTGTCAGCTCAAACACTACTGAAGTCTGTCAGCTAACTGACTACGAATCTGTAGCAACACGCTGGTGTCCATGCTCAATAGAAAGTGTAGCAACACTAGCTGGTTGTTCCCACAATGTAACTATCATATAGAATAGTGTAGCAACACTGCTGGTGTTCCCACAATGTAACTATCATATAGAATAGTGTAGCAACACTGCTGGTGTTCCCACAATGTAACTATCATATAGAATAGTGTAGCAACACTGCTGGTGTTCCCACAATGTAACTATCATATAGAATAGTGTAGCAACACTGCTGGTGTTCCCACAATGTAACTATCATATAGAATAGTGTAGCAACACTGCTGGTGTTCCCACAATGTAACTATCATATAGAATAGTGTAGCAAACACTGCTGGTGTTCCCACAATGTAACTATCATATAGAATAGTGTAGCAACACTGCTGGTGTTCCCACAATGTAACTATCATATAGAATAGTGTAGCAACACTGCTGGTGTTCCCACAATGTAACTATCATATAGAATAGTGTAGCAACACTGCGGTGTTCCCACAATGTAACTATCATATAGAATAGTGTAGCAACACACTGCGGTGTTCCCACAATGTAACTATCATATAGAATAGTGTAGCAACACTGCTGGTGTTCCCACAATGTAACTATCATATAGAATAGTGTAGCAACACTGCTGGTGTTCCCACAATGTAACTATCATATAGAATAGTGTAGCAACACACTGCTGGTGTTCCCACAATGTAACTATCATATAGAATAGTGTAGCAACACTGCTGGTGTTCCCACAATGTAACTATCATATAGAATAGTGTGCAACACTGCTGGTGTTCCCACAATGTAACTATCATATAGAATAGTGTAGCAACACACTGCTGGTGTTCCCACAATGTAACTATCATATAGAATAGTGTAGCAACACTGCTGGTGTTCCCACAATGTAACTATCATATAGAATAGTGTGCAACACTGCTGGTGTTCCCACAATGTAACTATCATATAGAATAGTGTAGCAACACTGCTGGTGTTCCCACAATGTAACTATCATATAGAATAGTGTAGCAAACACTGCTGGTGTTCCCACAATGTAACTATCATATAGAATAGTGTAGCAACACACTGCAGTGTTCCCACAATGTAACTATCATATAGAATAGTGTAGCAACACTGCTGGTGTTCCCACAATGTAACTATCATATAGAATAGTGTAGCAACACTGCTGGTGTTCCCACAATGTAACTATCATATAGAATAGTGTAGCAACACTGCTGGTGTTCCCACAATGTAACTATCATATAGAATAGTGTAGCAACACACTGCAGGTGTTCCCACAATGTAACTATCATATAGAATAGTGGAGTTTGTTAAATAATTAGCCATAAAGACGCTCCGTGTGTGCTTCTGCTACCCGAGTGCCACCCTTATTGACTTACTTTTGTACCTGTAATTCACCTTTGATGAGTTGCGAGAGTTTTCCTTCTCCCGGAGCCCGGTTATGGACCAGGCTTTTTTCGTGTCTAAAGGTTCATGGTCCGAGCTGTTGCATGATTATTGGTGTTGCAGGATGATTGTAGATTGATAGTGAGAGAGAGAGAGGTTCCAAATAAGCATTCACTCTACACACACACACACACACACACACACACACACACACACACACACACACACGAGAATAAGGAGAGCAGTCGTAGAGCCAGAAACGAATATGCACAGGTAAGAAGGGAAGCCCAAAGACAATACGAAAATGACATAGCAGCGAAAGCCAAATCTGACCCGAAGCTGTTGTACAGCCACATCAGGAGGAAAACAACAGTCAAGGACCAGGTGATCAGGCTGAGGAAGGAAGGAGGGGAGGTCACAGGAAATGACCACGAAGTGTGTGAGGAGCTCAACATGAGATTCAAAGAGGTGTTCACAGAGGAGATAGAAGGGCCTCCAGAAAGGAGGAGAGGTAGGGTACACCATCAAGTGCTGGACACAATACACACAACTGAGGAGGAAGTGAAGAAGCTACTAAGCGAGCTAGATACCTCAAAGGCGATGGGGCCGGATAACATCTCACCATGGGTCCTGAGAGATGGAGCAGAGGAGCTATGTGTACCCCTAACAACAATCTTCAAAACATCTATCGAAACTGGGCAACTACCAGAGGTATGGAAGACAGCAAATGTAGTTCCAATTTTTAAAAAAGGAGACAGGAACGTAGCACTAAACTACAGACCAGTGTCACTGACATGTATTGTATGCAAGGTCATGGAGAAGATAGTCAGGAGAAGAGTGGTGGAACACCTAGAAAGGAATGAGCTTATCAACGACGGCCAACACGGTTTCAGGGACGGGAAATCCTGTGTCACAAACCTACTGGAGTTCTATGACAGGGTGACAGCAGTAAGACAAGAGAGAGAGAGGGGTGGGTAGATTGCATATTCTTGGACTGTAAGAAGGCGTTTGACACAGTCCCACACAAGAGATTAGTGCAGAAGCTGGAGGACCAGGCAGGGATAACAGGGAAGGCACTACAATGGATCAGGGAATACCTGTCAGGAAGACAGCAGCGAGTCATGGTCCGTGGCGAGGTGTCAGAGTGGGCGCCGGTGACGAGTGGGGTTCCACAGGGGTCAGTCCTAGGACCGGTGCTGTTTCTGGTGTTTGTGAACGACATGACGGAAGGAATAGACTCCGAAGTGTCCCTGTTTGCAGATGATGTGAAGTTGATGAGAAGAATTCAATCGGACGAGGACCAGGCAGACCTACAAAGGGATCTGGACAGGCTGCAAGCCTGGTCCAGAAATTGGCTCCTGGAGTTCAACCCAACCAAGTGCAAAGTCATGAAGATTGGGGAAGGGCAAAGAAGACCGCAGACGGAGTACAGTCTAGGGGGCCAGAGACTACAAACCTCAATCAAGGAAA
>WNWK01057623.1:0-10687 GCA_009830355.1 Cherax destructor
GGAAGTGTACTTGGGCCATTGTTATGGAATGTCTACTCAATGACCTCCTTCATCTCATCCCAGAATCCCATCCATATCCAGACGACTGTACTCTGACATTTACTTATCCAAGAGAGAAAATGCCAGCGCTCTAAGCTACGTAAATCACCAGGTAAGACCTATATCAGCCTGGGGAAACCGATGGCAGGTAACATTTGCTCCTGAGAAAACACAAATGATGGTCTCTAGGCACCATGATGGTAATGCAGGAGTGTGTTGGTAATGGAGAGTGTTGGTACCCTGGGACGAAGTTGATTTCCTTGGGATGACCCAGAATTTGTCAAAGAGTTTCGATTATTTTGATGTTCGGGAGCTTAGTCAAGTCTCTTTCGAATCTGGAAAGACCATTTGCATTGTTACCTTGCCGGTAAGAATGATTTCACAGCTTCATTATCAGAGCTTTTATCTCCATGAGGCCTCAGCCTTGACCTGGAGACTGATGTTGTTCTTCCTCAGGGTGTTCTTAACCGGGGGTATCCATACCTCTTGGTGGTGTAGATACCAACCAATAAAGTGTAGAACTCCATCTCTGAATAATTTTTAAAAAAATGTTAGAAAGTTTGACTTAGGACGGGTCCACAAAAGTACAATTATCATACACAGTAACGTGTGAAATTACCTAGGATACCCCAAAGTAACTTATTTTCACGGGGGTCCTTGTAATAGTTTATTAGACTAGAATAAACTATCACTTGTGTTCCTAATAGCACTGGTGGTGGTGGTGATTTCCAGTCTGGTGAAGGGAGACATATTGGGCAATCCATTTATGGTCTGTAATCGTAATAAGGTCCAATCGTAATAAGGTCCAAAAACTGTCTATCTGAACAGCCTCACATCACGAGACTCGATCGGTAGCGCTATGTTCTTGTTTGGTAAACCACGGATTACTAAGCCAAGATCTCAGATGGTGGCTATGAAGTACGACAGTAACAGCTCTGATAGTACCATAACACTTCTTAATTTTAACCGAATAATTAAATAAGAATGACCTCGGAGTGACTCGAACACCCAGCCTTCTGATCTGGAGTCAGACGCGCTACCATTGCGCCACGAGGCCGTGGCTGACGTAGTCATGTGGGTAGCTAAATTCTCTACCAGATTATGGAGTGTAAGTCTGGTACTGGCCAGCAGGGGCGACACCTGTGTCAGTAGTATTGATTTCGTGTTTGGCAACTGTTGTCACTCTAGTCCAGTGATTCTAGGGAAGAAAACTTGCCATAATACCTTAACGTAATACCTACGAAGGGAAAACTGCATAGTTCCAGTCACTAGTTATAACTTCAAAAATCAACACTCAAGGACCCAATGGAAAAAAAGTGACCTTTTTTGGGATATTCTCGATAATTTACACTATATATAATAGTTGCACTTATGTGTACTTGTACCTAAATAAATTTACACCTCACGAATGCTGTGCTGCGCCGCCATCTTGGAAAACGGCTACCATTTTTTCGGTTTTTTTAAATAACTTTAATGAAGATAGCAAAAATGTTTTAGACAAACATATAGAGGACTAAATGATAAATATTTTTGGTCACTACATTTTTACTGAGTTATGGCTGATATAATTGTTGCAGTTTTTTCGTATTTAAAATTTTCCTATAAGAAAACACAAGATTTTGAGGTGGAAAGTGTAGGAACCGATTAACCAATGGCGTGTTCACCTGGGAGACTTGTTACAACTGAACTAAGTGGTATTGTTACCTTGGTAACTTCCCCACTACTACGTCAACATCGCCAGGGGTCAGGGAACTGGGGTAAATTACCCCAAATGGAGTAAAAATGAAAACCTCGGGGGGATGGGGGGTAATGAAGCCTCAATAAACATATATATAAAATTGCACAAAAAAATATTTAATAAACGAGGCAAATTGAGTAATATTTTTTTCAAACAAATAAGATGTAATGTCTTAATAAAATTAAAAATCTAATTTGTAGGGATCATTTCTTAAATTGGCAGTGATGTAAAACGGGTAAGGACTTCAGCGGGAGTTGACACCGCGAGTGTCAGCAGTGACTCGGGAGCCGGCACGACAACCCTCACCTCCCATTGTTGACACACCATCACCTAACTTTTGGCCTAGTGTCATATCTTGCTATCAATAATTCTCTGCTTGCAGTCAATAGAAGTTCATTGTTTATGTTAGGTTTAAGATTTTCGATGACCAAAAATACTTTTCAGTTTGTATGACTATTTTCCATACAAATGGATTCAATAAACTATTTTTAATTTGAATTTTCCTTCTATTTTTTCCGGGTTCTGTGGACTTCCAAGTCTAGTGGGTAATTTCGCTGTACACAAATTTGTTTTGGGGTAATACCCAAAAAGTTCGCCGACCCCTGGACATCACCATCAAAACTCTAACTTAAACACCATTACTTCCCCGACTTCAATATTGTAACAACAACTTCCCATAGCCACCCTTCAAACGAGGACTTCAATACCACCAATAACTACCCCAGAAACATCCAACAACTCCACATCTTCCAAACTACTACTACAACTTCTCCAACACTCTCTGCTACCACAGCTCCCTGAGCCCAGCTGGCCAGCACGAGACCAACACACACACCATCATAATGTATTATATATAGTCACCCACATAACCACATCATGTATGGCCTCGTGGCGCAATGGTAGCGCGTCTGACTCCAGATCAGAAGGCTGGGTGTTCGAGTCACTCCGAGGTCATTCATATTTAATTAATCAGTTAACATTAAGAGGTTATGGTATTATATTGTACAGCTGTTACCATCGTACTTTCAGATATGCTGAAAATAGTATATAATACCGACGAGATGGTGAATAAGACACATGTGTAACAGAAATGTGTTGCCAAACAGTGGCTTCATCAGTTCAATGAAAAACTGTGGACTTGGAAAAGGATTATTAGTACGAGCCTTTATTGACATCGTTTCCCGGATCTACCTCAGGAGTGTTGATAGGAAGAGACGAGAGCAGCACAGCAGGAGGCAGGTGCTGGAACTCGGAGAGTGTGTTCCAGCAGGCAGTCGAGTGTTGATAGGAAGAGACGAAGGCAGCACAGCAGGAGGCAGGTGCTGGAGCTCGGAGAGGGTGTTCCAGCAGGCAGTTGAGTGTTGATAGGAAGAGACGAAGGCAGCACAGCAGGAGGCAGGTGCTGGAGCTCGGAGAGGGTGTTCCAGCAGGCAGTTGAGTGTTGATAGGAAGAGACGAAAGCAGCACAGCAGGAGGCAGGTGCTGGAGCTCGGAGAGGGTGTTCCAGCAGGCAGTCGAGTGTTGATAGGAAGAGACGAAGGCAGCACAGCAGGAGGCAGGTGCTGGAGCTCGGAGAGTGTGTTCCAGCAGACAGTCGAGTGTTGATAGGAAGAGACGAAGGCAGCACAGCAGGAGGCAGGTGCTGGATCTCGGAGAGTGTGTTCCAGCAGGCAGACGAGTGTTGATAGGAAGAGACGAGGGCAGCACAGCAGGAGGCAGGTGCTGGAGCTCGGAGAGTGTGTTCCAGCAGACAGTCGAGTGTTGATAGGAAGAGACGAAGGCAGCACAGCAGGAGGAAGGTGCTGGAGCTCGGAGAGTGTGTTCCAGCAGACAGTCGAGTGTTGATAGGAAGAGACGAAGGCAGCACAGCAGGAGGCAGGTGCTGGAGCTCGGAGAGTGTGTTCCAGCAGACAGTAGAGTGTTGAGCTGGAAACTTATGGTTGAGGATCCATTCTTGAGTCTTGTGAAGGCTTCTTTGAGTGGGTGGTATAGGTCTGAGAGGCTGTTGTACATGAATGGTATACAGTATCGACAAGATTAAAATTAGACACATGTGCAACATCTGGGTATCTTTATTGTAAACGTTTCGCCCTCCAGTGGCTTTACCAATACAAATTCAAGGACATAATTGGAAGACAGAAGAATTATATACATATATCACACCAACTCCAAGGCTAAGGGACTGATTACCTCATATTTTGTGTATAGTTCTCCTGTCTTCTTATTATGTCCTGAGAGGATGTTCTCGTTGATGTGTCGTATAAAGAAACTAAGTACTCAGTTAATTGAAAAGAGGATGTGGTGTATAAGCATTGTGGTCGTCAGTTTTGATGTCTAGGCTAGCTATGACGGTGACTAATTCCATTCCTGAGAAACGGCTAGCTATAGCCTCAGCAACTTCGGTGACAGAGATGGCGGCTTGACTTTCTGGGAACGAAGTATCGATGGTAGGTGTTAGGGATGGCAGACGTGGCGTTTTACAGTTAGTTGCTGCAGGCAACGGATAAGGCAACGGATGGTTCCAGAGTGATGATGAAAATTAGACACATATGCAACATCTGGGTATCTTCAAAGATCTAACACATTCTGAGTGACGATGTTTGAGTATCCTGGGCGCTCTTGTAGAGTCAACCTCAGGCATTTGGGTCTATTTTTTTCTCTTTTTGTGATGCATGTATAAATTTTCCCCTTCGTTCTCTTGAGACATATTAAGATATGAGTCAAACCACAGTGAGGTTTAATAAAACTTATAGCGGGTGAAACAACGTAAAGAAAAATACTTCGGTACAATTCAGCACATTTATTAAAAGAAACGTTTCGCCCTGAGTGGCTAATAACTTAGTACGCAAGTCTTTTTCACATCTTATTGTTTGTTTGAGTCTTCAGAAACTGCGTCCTCACACGGGTCTTAATCCTAAAATGACCCGTCTGAGGATCTCGAAGATGTCGATCTAAATCAGCTGTTATGTGGCCGCGATCAGGGTCTTGCTGTAGTCCCTTTGAGTTCCACGGCAAAACATTTTATATTCCACAGCGGGCTGAGGCCTTTTTGTATTGTTCCTTTTTGTTATTTCAGGCCCCTCCCATCATTGTCCCTGGGCAGTGTTAGGTGGTCTTCAGTATACCTCTGGTATATATCTTATACCTCTGGTATATATCTCATACCTGGTTTTACCAACAGAGGTTTAATACAAAGCATTACTCATTGTTTGTTTGTTTTTATTTGTAGAATTCAGCGTAAACATTGGCACCAGTGTCACCAATATAGAACTATAACGTTAAGAGCAATACAGTCAACAGAAGCATAAATAGAGCAATACTAGCATGATACACAGCTGCTAGCAGTATTGTCAGCTTAAGCAGTAAAGAAACCTCAACAGTAACAATGTTGACAGTATCAGCATCAACATCAGCAGTGTCAGCAGCCTCAACATCAGCAGTGTCAGCAGCCTCAACATCAGCAGTGTCAGCAGCATCAACATCAGCAGTGTCAGCAGCATCAACATCAGCAGTGTCAGCAGCATCAACATCAGCAGTGTCAGCATCAACATCAGCAGTGTCAGCAGCATCAACATCAGCAGTGTCAGGAGCATCAACACACACAGTCCACACCACCAAAGAAGGTGCGATACTTGTGTGGTTTACTCTCAGGGTCGGAACAGCAGCGCTTCTTACCATCTATAACAATATGATGGTCAGTGCAGGCAGACCTGTAACATAACATATTTTATTATTATCAGCCATCCTATTTTATCCACCTACTAATTACCCACACATACAACCATCAATATCACCATTCATGTACACTAAATGGGTTGATTATCTACTGTTCGTAGCATGTGATTCCTACAACCTGGAGAGAGTATACCTGGAGAGAGTTCCAGGGGTCAACGCCCCCGCGGCCCGGTCTGTGACCAGGCCTCATGTTGGATCAGAGCCTGATCAACCAGGTTGATACTGCTGGCCGCAAGCAGTCCAAAGTACGAACCACAGCCTGGCTGGTCAGGTACCGACTTTAGGTGCCTGTCCAGTGCCTGCTTGAAGACAGCCAGGGGTTTGTTGGTAATCCCCCTGATGTATGCTGGGAGGCAGTTGAACAATCTTGGGCCCCTGACACTTATTGTGTTGTCCCTCAACGTGCTAGTGGCACCCCTGCTCTTCATTGGGGGGATGTTACATCGCCTGCCGAGTCTTTTGCTTTCGTAGGGAGTGACTCTCATGTGCAAGTTTGGTACTAATCCTTCGAGAATTTTCCACGTGTATATAATAATGTATCTCTCCCTCCTGCGTTCTAGGGAGTACAGGTTTAGGAACTTCAAGCGTTCCCAGTAATTGAGGTGGTTTATCGCAGTTATGCGTGCCGTGAAGGTTCTCTGCACATTTTCTAGGTCAGCAATTTCACCTGCCTTGAAAGGTGCAGTTAGTGTGCAGCAATATTCCAGCCTAGATAGAACAAGCGACCTGAAAAGTGTCAACATGGGCTTGGCATCCCTGGTTTTGAAGGTTCTCATTATCCATCCTGTCATTTTTCTAGCAGATGCGATTGCTACATAAGAATGGAGGAACACTGCAGAAGGCCTACTGGCCCATACAAGGCAGGTCCTTATCAAAACCACCACTACCTAAGAATTTACTCCCGTACTCGACACTAATCAAACCCAGCCCCTCCCACTCATATATTTGTCCAATCTCTTTTTAAAGCCACCCAAGGTCCTAGCCTCTATCACCCTACTTAGAAGATTGTTCCACGCATCTAAAACTCTGTTCGAAAACCAGTACTTGCCTATGTCCTTTCTAAATCTAAATTTATCCAATTTAAATCCGTTATTTCTCGTTCTTACTTGGTTCGATATCCTCAGTATTTTATTAATATCTCCTTTGTTTATGCCCATCATCCACTTGTACACCTCGATGATATCTCCCCTCATTCTACGTCTCTACAGGTGAGATCCTCTGACATGATCACTCCCAGGTCTTTGACATTAGTTTTTCGCTCTACTGTGTGATTGGAATTTGTTTTATACTCCGATGAGATTTTAATTTCTTCACGTTTTCCATATCTGGGTAATTGAAATTTCTCATCATTGAACTTCATATTGTTTTCTGCAACCCATTCATTTACACACTAAATCCTACTAAAAATAATTAACTATGAAAACAACACTTACTCTTCGGCACATTCGTCTCCACATCTGCTCGACAAGCACGAATGTATGGTGCACATAGTGTAGTGCGTGCACGAATTAAACCACATGCAAATTTTGTTGCAGCGGATGGGGAAGTAGGTGTGTGGCAGCCAGTTTACAAGACCTGGAGCGCTAGTAGGTGCTTGTTCTTGGGGAAGACTCGGAGGTTCCAGGGTTAAGGAGTCGTTACTGGCCAGGTGTTGTGTGTTGGATGTATGCTGGTCGCGAGAGAGGGTCGGATGCTGTAGAGATAAAGCATGAACAACTCCCAGTGCCACAGCGGAGATATAAGTCAGTGTGAAAAGCATCTTCGATAGCATCCTACAGGCAGGAACACAAGTTTCTCAAAAAGAGTGAAATGTAGAATGCAACTGATATCCTCTTATGTATCTTACACTATATACCCCACTGGTGAGGTGAAAAAAGTGAGTAGCAGGTGATGGTCAGAGCTTTCCAAGAATTAGCTTCAATACCTGAGGTACTAATCAAGCCCAGTCCTTCTCTCTCACATAGTTGTCCAATCTTTATTTCGAAACGTCTCGCCTACACAGTAGGCTTCTTCAGTCGAGTACAGAAAAGTTGGTAGAAGCAGAAGAGATGTGAAGACGATGTAATCAGTCCATCACATAAGAACAGGCCCACACTAAGCAGGTTCTTCACAATCCGTCCCACTAACAGCACACTTGCCCAACCCAACTCACAATGCTACCCAAGCAATAAACTCTGAAAATTCAATTTACCCATGTGCAAGACCCACTCAAATCCAACCCCTCTCACTCATTTATTTGTCCAACATTAATTTGAAACTACCCAAGGTTTTAGCCTCAATAACCCTATTAGGCAGACTGTTCCACTCATCAACTACCCTATTTCTAAACTAATACTTTCCTAGAAGATCTAGTTCTTAGTTTAGAGTCCCTGAAGAAGATAAATTATGTAATATCACAGTCACATAAGAACATAAGAATCGAGGAACACTGCAGGAGGCCTACTGGCCCATACAAGGCAGGTCCTTATCAAAACCACCACTACCTAAGAATTTATTCCCGTACTCACGACACCAATCAAACCCAGCCCCTCCCTCATTTAGTAAGGCTTTTGATAGAGTACCGCACCAGAGACTGTTAAAGAAAGTGGCAGCTCATGGCATTGGGGGAAAAGTGCTGTCATGGATCGAGTCATGGCTCACCAATAGGAAGCAGAGAGTGTGCATAAATGGGGTTAAATCCGAATGGGGACTTGTAACAAGTGGTGTTCCACAGGGATCAGTCTTAGGCCCATTGTTATTTATAATATATATCAATGACCTTAATGAGGGAATTACTAGTGATATGAGCAAATTCGCCGACGACACGAAGATAGGTAGGATAATTGATTCAAACATAGATGTCATAGAACTTCAGGAAGATTTAGACAAACTTAATTCGTGGTCAGAAAAGTGGCAGATGCAGTTCAATGTAGATAAATGCAAGGTTCTGAAGCTCGGGAGTGTCCATAACCCAAGCACTTATAAGTTAAATAACGTAGAACTTAGCCATACAGATTGCGAGAAGGACTTGGGGGTGATGGTAAGCAGCAACCTTAAACCAAGACAGCAATGCCTAAGCGTACGTAATAAGGCAAATAGATTACTGGGATTTATATCAAGAAGTGTTAGCAACAGAAGTCAAGAGGTTATATTACAGCTTTATACATCATTAGTAAGGCCTCACCTAGATTACGCAGCTCAGTTCTGGTCTCCATATTACAGAATGGACATAAATTCGTTAGAAAACATTCAGCGTAGAATGACTAAATTAATACATAGCATTAGAAATCTTCCTTACGAAGAAAGATTGAAGACCCTAAAATTACATTCACTTGTAAGACGTAGAATGAGGGGAGACATGATCGAGGTATACAAGTGGAAAATGGGTAACATAAGAACATAAGAATGGAGGAACACTGCAGAAGGCCTACTGGCCCATACAAGGCAGGTCCTTATCAAAACCACCACTACCTAAAAATTTATTCCCGTACTCACGACACAAATCAAACCCAGCCCCTCCCACTCATATATTTGTCCAATCTCTTTTTAAAGCCACCCAAGGTCCTAGCCTCTATCACAGTACTCGGAAGATTGTTCCACGCATCTACAACTCTGTTCGAACAAAGGGGATATAAATAAGGTCTTGAGGATATCTCTCCAAGAGAGAACCCGCAATAATGGATTCAAGTTAGATAAGTTTAGATTTAGAAAGGATATAGGAAAGTATTGGTTTGGAAATAGGGTAGTTGATGAGTGGAACAGTCTGCCTAGTAGGGTTATTGAAGCTAGGACCTTGGGTAGTTTCAAATTTAGGTTGGATAAATTCATGAGTGAGAGGGGATGGATTTGAGTGGGACTCGCGCATGAGTGGGTAGAATTGTCAAAGCTTATTTCTTGGGTAGCATTGAAAATTGGGTTGAGCAAATATTCTGTTAGTGGGACGGATTGTGAAGGACCTGCCTAGTATGGGCCAACAGGCCTGCTGCAGTGTTCTTCCTTTCTTATGTTCTTATGTTCTTATGTTAGGAAAGTATTGGTTTGGAAATAGGGTAGTTAATGAGTGGAACAGTCTGCCTAGTAGGGTTATTGAAGCAAGGACCTTGGGTAGTTTTAAATTTAGGTTGGATAAATTCATGAGTGAAAGGGGTTGGATTTGAGTGGGAATTGCACATGAGTAAATAAAATTGTCAAGGCTTGTTTCTTGGGTGGCGTTGAGGGTTGGGTTGAGCAAGTGTTCTGTTGGTGGGATGGAGTGTGAGGGACCTGCCTAGAATGGGCCAACGGGCCTGCTGCAGTGTTCATAAGAACATAAGAACATAAGAAAGGATATAGGTAGTTGATGAGTGGAACAGTCTGCCTAGTAGGGTTATTGAAGCTAGGACCTGGGTAGTTTCAAATTTAGGTTGATAAATTCATGAGTGAGAGGGTTGGATTTGAGTGGTCTCGCGCATGAGTGGGTAGAATTGTCAAAGCTATTTCTTGGAGCATTGAAAATTGGGTTGAGCAAATATTCTGTTAGTGGGACGGATTGTGAAGGACTCAGTAGTATAATAGGCCTGCTGCAGTGTTCCTCCTTTCTATGTTCTTATGTAGGAACACTGCAGCAGGCCTGTTGGCCCATGCTGGGCGGGTCGTTCGCGGTCCGTCCCACTGGCAGGGTGTTTGCTCAACCCGATTTTCAGTGCTACCCAAGAGGTAAGCTTTGACAATTCTACCCACTCATGCGAAGTAGAGCTTGAGCTTGAAAGATAGGAGTAGGAGACAGAGGGTTTGCTTTCCTGGGGCTAGGATGGAAGACATTGACTAGGATGGACCTGACTTAACTCGAGTGGTGGACCTGACTTAACTCAGTGAAGACGTGTCTTGTGTGCTCTCTGTGAATCTGAACAAGATGTCCTCTCTTGAGCTACTCTACCAGCAGCTGAAGGAAGAACTGAGGGTAGCTAAGCTTGAGATACAGCGACTGACTGAGGAAAACAAGAGGATTCGTAGTAATCCTCCTGTTGAGAATCCTCAAGCCAAGAAAGGAACCTGACAGTGGCCGGAATGCATGGGACAAAGTTAAAGATCAAGAGGATGGATGGAGAGGTAGAATTAACGAAGAACCAGAAACCTGTTGTGGAAACATCGAACCGATTCTCCGTGTTACCCGATGAATGTGAGTCGACTACAGGAACATCACGAACGACACCAAGG
>WNWK01057624.1:0-10686 GCA_009830355.1 Cherax destructor
CCGGGGGGCCTGCAGCGTGTCGGCCCCCCACAGCCTGCAGCGGTCGGGGACGTCGTCCGCAGCGTGTCGGCGGCCGCACAGCCGCAGCGTGTTGGTTTGAGCCCCCACTGTGCCGCAGCGGTCGGCGAGCCTACACCCCAGCGTGTCGGCGAGCCGTCTGTACCCAGCGTGTCGGCGGCCTCGTAGCCCAGCGTGTCGGGAGCCGTACTGTAGCCTGCAGCTTTCGGCGGCCGCACTTAGCCTCAGCGTGTCGGCGGACGTCTGGCCGCAGGTGGGCGGGACCGCACTGTAGCCTGCAGCGTGTGGGGAGCCGGGACGTAGCCTGCAGCGTGTCGGCGGCCGTCGGGGCCCCAGCGTGTCGGCAGCCGCGTGGCCGCGGGGCCGGCAAAGCCTGTGCCTGCGGGCGGTCGGAGCCGTGCCCTGCGCGTGTCGGGGCCGTACGACCTGCGCGTGTCGGGGCCTCTGTGCCTGCGCGTGTCGGGGCCCGACTGTAGCCGCGGGTTTCGGCGGCCGCACTGTTGCAGCGGCGGCGAGCCGCCAGCCTGCAGCGTGTCGGCGAGACGTGCTGGCCTGGCTTTCGGCGAGCCGCACTGTAGCCCGCAGCGTGCGGCGGCCCCCCCCTCACGTGTCGGCGGCCGATGTAGCCTGCAGCGTGTCGGCGAGACGTACTGTAGCCTGCAGCGTGTCGGCGGCCGCACTGGCCTGCAGGGGCGGGAGCCGATGACCTGCGCGTGTCGGGGCCTCACCCTGCAGCGTTCGGCGGCCGTACTGTAGCCTGCAGGTGTCGGCGGCCGTCACCTGCAGCGTGTCGGTTGGGCCCGTACGCGCCGGGGCGCGTGTCGGCGAGCCGTACTGTACCGGGGTGTGGGCCCCAGCCGTACGAGCCTGCAGCGTGTGGGGGAGCCGAAGCCTGCAGCGTGTGGGCGACCCGCACTGTGCCTGCAGCGTGTCGGCGGCGTACTGTACCTGCAGCGTGTCGGCGGCTGCCGGCCCTCACGGTCGGCGCCCCCTTTGGCCGCAGCGTGCGGGAGCCCCCGGGCCCCGCGCGTGTGGGGCCGTACTGTAGCCGCAGCGTGTCGGGGGCACGGGCCCCTGCAGCGTGTCGGGAGCCGTCTGTAGCCTGCAGCGTGTCGGCGGCCCGTACTGTGCCGCAGCGTGTCGGCAGCCGCCCCCAGCCTGCAGCGTGTCGGCGAGACGAGTAGCCGCAGCGTGTCGGCGAGCCGCACTGGCCTGCAGCGTGTCGGCGGGCCGTACTGTACCTGCAGCGTGTGGCGAGCCGACGTGCCTGCACGTGTCGGCGGCCGACGGGGTGCAGCGTGTCGGCGGCCTTGTAGCCTGCAGCGTGTGGGCGAGCCGCAACACTGCTTTTGAGACTGATTATAAGGGTAATGTAGTATTGGTCTTTTCTTTTTCCCCAAGGCGCTTTGCCTGTGGTTTCTGGGTAATGATGCTTTTCGACGACCTTAAAGCAGAAACAAAAGTTTAACCCCATAAAAACCCGACTTTCGGTCCCCGGACCAACGTCGGACCAAAAGCTCGTGCCCTCTTCATGTGCGGGATTTTGTGTGTTTTTCCGTCAGGTATTGTGTTTTTGGTTTTAATCAATAACTAAAAGCGGTGAATATGACATTTTTAAAAAAAAAGTCCAAAAAGATATATATATATATATATATATATATATATATATATATATATATATATATATATATATATATATATATATATATATATATATATATTTTTTTTTTTTTTTTTTTTTTTTCTTTTTCAACAAGTCGGCCGTCTCCCACCGAGGCAGGGTGACCCAAAAAGAAAGAAAATCCCAAAAGAAAAACTTTCATCATCATTCAACACTTTCACCACACTCATCCCAAATCACTGTCTTTGCAGAGGAGCTCAGATACGACAGCTGAGAAAAGTCCTCCCAGCTGTCACTATCTCAGACCCCTCCTTTAAAGTGCAGGCATTGTACTTCCCATTTCCAGGACTCAAGTCCAACTAAATCAATTAACTGGTTTCCTGAATCCCTTACACAATGTTCCCCTGCTCACACTCCAACAGCTCGTCATGTCCCAAAAACCATTCGTCTCCTTTCCCTCCTATCTAACACGCTCACACTGATTGCTGGAAGTCCAAGCCCCTTGCCCACAAAACCCCCTTTCCCCCTTTCCCCTCCAACCTTTTCTAGGGACCCTACCCCCCCTTTCCCTTTCCCCCTACTAGTTATACGTCTCCAAGTCATTCTACTTTGATCCATTCTCTCTAAATGCCCAAACCACCTCAACAACCCCTCCTCAGCCCTCTGACAAATACTTTTAGTAACTCCACACCTTCTCCTAATTTCCACATTCCGAATTTTCTGCATAATATTTACACCACACATTGCCCTTAGACAGGACATCTCCACTGCCTCCAGCCTCCTCCTCGCTGCAGCATTTGAACCATGCTTCACACCCATATAAAGTGTTGGTACCACTATCTTTCGTCATTCCCTTCTTTGCCTCCATGGATAACGTTTTTGTCTCCACAGATACCTCAATACCACTCACCTTTTCCTTCATCAATTTATATATATATATATATATATATATATATATATATATATATATATATATATATATATATATATATATATATATATATATATATATTCCCAAAAGAGAAATTAAACTGAATAAAAAAATGATCTCAGATGGATAAATAGGAGACTAAAACATTCTTGAGATGAAGATAGAAATTTATAGGCATAAAAAGAAAAGTGGGTCACCTTGTGGATCAATTTGTACACATTAAAAAAAGACAATAAAATGGATAAGAAGGGAAACCAAATAGTGACCCCAAGACAAATCTCAAAGTGTACAGGACAAAACAAGGTAAATATAGGCCACTTATTACTAGATCTGTACAACTTTCTAATCAGCAAAAATTGCGCCTTTCAAGAGTTATTTCCTGTCTTCAAGAGTTATTTCCTGCTTTAAGAGTTATTTCCTGTCTTCAAAGAAGAAAGTATTAATGATATTTTAACATTTAATAATTTCAGCTAAGTAACATTACAGATAACATTGTGAATAAGACATATGGGAACACCTAGTCATCTATTGTGAATAAGACAGATGCAAAAACCTAGTCATCTTTATTGTGAATAAGACAGATGCGCAACACCTAGTCATCTTTATTGGGTGAAGGTTTCTCCAGTGCAACAGTAATTATATGTCTCCATACTCAAAAGAAGCATGTGAATGGAGCCAGAGGAGAGGTTCAACAGTTGGCGACCACTTAGTGAACAAATCTTTAAACCCTTCTGTGATTTGTATGTAATCCTGTTGTTACGATTTCGTGAGCCATCAGTTTGTTGACATTGCAAGCTCCTCCATCACATTGCAAGCTCCTCCATCACATTCAAGCTCCTTCATAAACATGCTAATCTACGTACATATTATCATAGTGAGTGATAGACCAACAAAGACATTCCTATGACATTCCCTTTTATCATTTACTTCACTCCTAATATTATTCCTTATGCAAGACACAGATATACCACTTATATTATCTGTTTGTCTAACATATCAACTTTATCATTAAGGAAATAATTCAGTGTTTGATGAAATCCATAAAAAATGTACTTTAAACTCTTTTTTCTTTGCTTTGAGCATCTATGTCTGGTTTTCCCATGAACATGTTGTCAGCATCAGTGTAATACGTTAGTGCCATTAAGACGACAAAAATTCAGCTTACAGTGTAAACACTGTTGTTAATTTATATAACTAACTCAGCATTTTGCTAGAGTTCTTAACTAGGGAGGTGTGTATATAACAGTTATTTATAACATTAAATAAATAAAATATTTAATAAGAGAGCTAAAGTGAATTAAGGAAGAGATTACTATTGATAAACTTCCTGGAAGGGCTTTCAGATATGTGATATCAGGTGAATTATTTTAAGGTGGGATGATGTGTGAAGGTAAGGAAGGTTGTACTTGATGGAGATGAGTTAGGAAGGTGTGAGCTGGATGGTTGGTGGTAGTGTTTTAGTAAGGTGTGAGCTGGATGGTTGGTGGTAGTGTTTTTGTAAGGTGAGGGTGGATGGTTGGTGGTAGTGTTTTAGTAAGGTGTGAGCTGGATGGTTGGTGGTAGTGTTTTAGGAAGGTGGAGCTGGATGGTTGGTGGTAGTGTTTTAGTAAGGTGTGAGCTGGATGGTTGGTGGTGTGTTTTAGTAAGGTGTGAGCTGGATGGTTGGTGGTAGTGTTTTAGTAAAGGGGTGAGCTGGATGGTTGGTGGTAGTGTTTTAGGAAGGTGTGAGCTGGATGGTTGGTGGTAGTGTTTTTGGAAGGTGTGAGCTGGATGGTTGGTGGTAGTGTTTTTGGAAGGTGTGAGCTGGATGGTTGGTGGTAGTGTTTTGTCAAGTGGGAAAAGTTTCCTTAATGTGAATCATAGCCCACAGATGACCCACCAGTGAAGATCATGATAGTCTGACAAGAGACCTGCTGGTCTACTGTCAGATTATCAAGCTTTATCAAGCTTTATCGCTTGATAAAGCTACGGGAAGGAAAACTTGCCACAATAAAAATGTCCCTTAGTTGCATGTGTGTCCTTTTCTTAACATAAAATCACATTGACAAATATTATGGTAGGTTTCCCGCCATATATGACAGAAAAGGTATACCAGACGGATGGGGATGGAGTCGAAGATGTTAGAGTGGGCTTTGTGGTATTCGATTACCAGGAATAAGAAGTCATTTTTGGGGAGTTGATTAAAGTGTTTTGTGACCTTATGTCTTACTGACCCATTTAAAATGGGCTTTTGATCGCCTCTGTTATTAGTTTTGTTATAATTCCAGCTATCTCATTCCATTGCTTTGGTGCTCAGAAGATTCACTCTTTACTCAAAGTATTTCTTTTTAAGTCCTCTAATTTGCGAAAATTAATTTTTTTATTACAGATTTTATTATTTACATGTCTAACAATCGTCAGGTTCCTTATATGCTATTCCTGCAGTTATCTTTTTATTTCGTCCACTGTCTTTTAAAAATTTAATATGTTCATATACAAAACAATCTAGAGTGATTTTGCTAAGGAAGAACTTGGATGGAGGTTCAATGGTTGGTAGTGTTGGGGGGGAAAAGTGATTTTATTGGGTTATTGGTGGAGTGAGAAATTACGTTGATGGTGGAGTGGCGAAGGGGGATGATGGTGATGGCTGGAAATGTTGGAGTTATGTGGGTAAGAGTGGAAACAGTGGCAGTATTTTCGAGATGGCAAGTTGGTAACAATGTTGCAATAATGTTGGACGAGAAAAAGTTATTAATGATAATAAGTAAATTGAGGAACAATAGTTTTGGAGAACTAAGTATAATACAAACAGTGGAAATATCCTCCCAAATTTTTTCAAGGGGGTTTTGTCAACCAGTTTATCAACTCAACGAATTGACTTTTTGGTCTGGTGGAGTCGGGAACTTTGATCTCCCCACCGACTCCCTAGAGGAGGTCCCCACAAAAGAGCTTTTTTTGGGGGCCAAAACCGGGTATAGTACCTGTTTGAAGACACACCCAGTTCCCCCACCTGTTTGAAGAAGACACCTGTAGTTACCTGCTGCTCATCTCTTATTAGTGGTGCGTTCTAATTTGACATGTGCAAAAAGGCGTCTAAGCGGGAAGTGAACCTTTTTTAGCATTCCCTTACTTTCCCCCTATCCCCCAAAAGGGAACTTATTATAATAAATTTTTTTTTCATTAAAAATGGGGTCTCCCCCCAAAGGGCAGGGGGCCCCAAAAAAAAAGCTTTGGCCATCATTCCCCATCACTTTTTGTCGAGGGGCGCCACACAGTTATAAAACTGCAAAAAACCCCCCTCCTTCAGAGAGCAGACACATTCCATCCCCAGGATCAATCTGGTCTGGGTTTCCCCTGAATCCCTTCAAAAAATTTTACCCATCTCCCCCCAACAGTAAATCCTAAAAACCATTTGCCTCCATTCCCCAAAAGCTTCACGCTTGCGGGGAAAGCTAAGCCCTCCCCAAAAAAATTTCCCTTTTCCCCCCTTCCTCCAGCCCCGGGCCGACCACTCCCCCTACCCCCCCCAACAGATTTATACATTCTAAAACATTCTATTTTTTACATCCTCTCTACATGCCCGAGCCACCTCCAACCGCTTAACAGCCTCTGGATAATATTTTTGGGTTCCCGCACTAAACCCAAACTAAAAACTCTGCAATATTCACACCACACATTGACCTCAGAATGTCTCCACGCCCCCAACCTTCCCCTTGTTAACATTCACCCCCCAGCTTCATCCATAAAAGGTTTGGTATAACTAATTCATCCTTTTTCTTCCATGGAAAAAGTTTTTTGTTCCACAGACTCCCTCGTCCCCCTCCCCTTTTCCCCCATTAATTCGATTCCTTTTTTTTCGACCTCTCCAGCCACTTAAAGGGAAAACATTCCCCCCTCCATACTCTCTTAATCGATATCAATCTTTTTTAAAAAATTTTTTTTTTTTGGTTCCTCATCACCTTTTTCCCTTTTTTCTTTAAATTTTTCTTCTTTACATCCCCTCCCAAACTCATCCACCAACCTCTAACTTCTTTTGAATCTCAAAAAAGCACAGTGTCATCCAAAAGTAACTGTACAACTCCCTTTTTTTGTTAATTTTTTATTTTTTCCCCAACTCTTGCCAACCCCCAGCTTTCCCCTTCTTTTCCCCTTTAAATATATTGAACAACCAGGGGACATCACACATCTTTGTCAAAGGGCCTATTTTTTTGGGAAATAACCCCCTCTCTCCTACATATAATTTGAGCCTCACTACCCTCAAAAAAACACCACCTATTCCATACACAACATTCCCAAAGCCCCTATCCACCATATCATCGCCTTTCCAAACCAAAAATCCAAAAACCTTTTTAAACTTTCAAAATCTTTCCCCTATATGTTTCACTGAAAACGCTTTCACACCCTTTTCAAAAGCCCCTTGTTCTCTGCATCCTGCTCTTTTTTACCTTAATTTTTTTCAAAATAACTCCCCAAACCCTTTCCCGGATATTCAACAGTTTTCCCCTTTTTAATTTTCCTCTTTTGCCCCCTTTTGCCCCCTATCCCGCTTTTGCCAACCCCATACATTTATTATAAAATCCCAAACCATCAAAAATTAATTCCACCTTTTTTTAACATTTCTATCTTTACCCCCTAACCAACTGCCTTACCCCTTTCATTCTCCCAATGCCTCCAACTTCCCTGTGGAAAATTCTCCGTTGGGGATCTCCAGCCCCCCTCGCTCTCAAAGGCTCAGCCCAGCATCACGAAACACGGCCTCCTTCCTAAAGTTCAGTTTTCCTTAAAAGTGAGGTTAAAACTGTAATTTTTTCTCCTTAAAAATTAAAGGGGAAAACCTCCCCCACTTTATCTATTTTGGACATTATGAATTGTAGGCTATAGTTAGATAAAAAGAAATCTAGTTTTTATTGAATACTGTTGCAATGTTTGCAAAAGGGAAATAATGCTAAGTTCAGCATATGCTACAAAACTCGCTTCTAAAAAAGCTTTGGGCATGGGGGGGTTAAATTTTTGTCCGTCTCACTGGCCTGTTTTCTGGTTTTAAAAAAAAACTGAAAATAAGAATTTGGGATCACAAACCAAATAGATAAAATTTATATCTTTACTAGTAAAGTTGTTGAGAAATATGTGTCAAAGTTAAAAAATTGGGCATAAATAAGGAGTCAAGCTCCTACACTTCTCTTGTTTTTTAAAATAGTGTATTTGTTTTTGCATTAACCATAAGAATCTATTTCACCGAATTTAATATGGAGAAAAAAAATGATAGGCAGACAGTCTATCTTCATTCAGCCCGACTTAGAATAAAACCCCCAAAAAAGTAACACAAAAAAGGGGTGACAAGGCAGTTCAGTTAGCTGAACCAAAAATTCACCGGAAGGAGAATAAAATGACCTAGAAAAAAACAACCGCCAGATAAACGATGGTTTTCCCGAGAGGCCAACCCAGCAGCCCCAACATTGGGTGTATCTGGCTCCAGTGGTACAGCAAGGCTGGGGGTCAAGTGCCGTATTCCTAATTTTGAACAGAGCACCATAATAGAATACCCTCCAAATGACGCTAAGTTTTTGGGCAGATAATAATATCGTAAAACCTATTTAGCTATCTAAAAAGGGGGATGGGGGCGAGTTGGGGGAGGCAAAATGGGGTTCATCCCTTTTGGTGCGGGGGGTGACGGGGGATGCTGAAAACTGGCGCTACTGCATAGTTTCGGGGAAAAGGAACTTGTGTTTTTTAAAAAGTGTGGGGGGGGGATCGGGGGGGGCAAATATTTTTACTAGGGGGGTATGAATGGATATGTTGAGCTTTGGGGGCCGGACAGGGGAGGAGGGGGAGTGCAGGGGAAAATTTGGGTTGGAGGCATAAAGTAAAGAATGGTGGATAAAGGGAAGGGGATGGGGGGAGAATATAGCAGAGGAGGAGGTGTGGAATTTTTTGGAGCAAGTTGGAAAAGGAATGAGGGGTCCAGTGACTTTATATAAGGATGGAATGTTCGGGAAATGTCTAACAAAACTTTTTTAAACAGTAAATCGAATAGGGAAAGGGGATCCTATTGGGGGGGTGGGATTTGTACCCCAAAGGGGAAAAAGGTGGAAAAGATTACAATTTAAATATATCGTTCTGGGGGGATTATAAAAAATTTTAAAAAATCTTGGGAAATAGAATAAAACAGGTGTTGGGGAAAGTCATGAGCGGGTAATATGGAATCCCGGTCGCTGAGTGGTCTGGGCACGTAGAATCAGGACTTTCAGTGAGAATAGGGGGGGGGCTTTTACTAGATTGGGAAAGGGGGTATTATATGAAAGGGGTATATTACTGTTGAAAGGGCAAGGTTTTTGTGAAGGAAAATTTTTATGGGTTTTTACTCTGTATAGTGGCGAGTGTGATGCAGGTAAATGGGAGGGTGGGGGGGGAAGTGGAAATGGGGTGGGGTTTGAGCCAGGGCTGTCCATGTCCAAATCCCGTTCGCCTGTATCAGGATCCGTTTTAAATTTGATAAAAAGGGGGGTAAAAAGGGGGGAGGTGGATTAGGAAGGCCAAGGAATAGTAAAAGGTTTTTGAAACCATCCCGGGGGAGGGGAGAAGGTTTGAGTAACATAGGGTTATATGTGTTTAAAAAATGGGGATAGGGTAAATAGGGTTGTCAAAAAATTTTTGAGGGTAAGGTTGAAATTTCATTGGCTGTAGTTTGGGCATTTAGACAGTTTGAAGAAAGTGGGTTGTTTTATTGCAAAGATACACAAAAGGCGGGAGCAATATATCCAGGTGGGGGTTCTTTATCGGAGGATGAGGAGGGAAAACCCAAAGAGATCAACCTTTGCAAAGGTCATTGGTTAATGTATTGATATATAGGGTTATGGCATGTAGTGGGTGTATCCGTTCACGGGGAGGGATGTAAATATTTGAAAAAAGAGTTATCTGGTATGAGGGGTATGAAAGGCATTGGTTGAATGGGGTAGTTATAGGCGGTGAATGGGGGAGGGATGGGCCTCATTCCATTGCAAAAAAGGGTTTCAGGGAATATTGTGAAGCAAAGGCCCCGGAGGAACGGGGGGGGGAAAAGGGTGGGGGCATTTAAAAGGGTTAAAATTGGGGGTAAAGCTTTAATAGTGTGTGAGATTTTTTTCGTTTTTATTTGGGGGGGCGGTTGAAAGGGGGGGGTGGGGGGAAAAGGTAAGGGGGGGGAGTGGCCCAAAGCGGGGTTTGGGGGGGTTTATCCCAAAGTTACTGAAAAAGTAGTGTGGGAAAGGTTTGGGAAAAATTAAGGCCGTCTAGGGTCCCCGGGCTGTATATAGATTCTTTCGGGGAAAATTGGGGGCTGAAATATTGTTTAACATGGGTTTGGTGAGGAGGGATATTTAGTTGGTGGAGTTGGGTCGGCCATCATGGGGGTATTTTTTCGGGGTTAAGGGTGAGGGGAAAGGTTTTGGCGGGGCTCGGGGGGGGGGTTGGGGACTGCACCCTTTAGGTGTTAAGTCTTTAATAGGGGTGTGGGATATACAGGGCTTTAAAGTATCTAGGGTCGATTTTTTATTTTTTTGGGGGATGGGGAGGTAATGGGGAGAATGGGTCCCGGCTCTGGTGGCCCCAAATTTTGGCAAATAGGGAAAAGGGAGTTTATGGGTGGGCGGGGTTTGGGGCTTTTTCTGATAGTTATCGTAAAATTTACTGTAAAAAACTTTTTGGGTTTAAAATCAATGCTCTGGGGGGGTGGTTCCTCTGGGGGAAGGAATGTGGTGTTGGATGAGAGGGGAAATGTTTGGTAAGGTGTCTGTGGGGGGGGGGGTTTTAAAAGGGGGGGGTGTAAGGAAATAACTTTTATGAGGTAAGATTGTCCAAACACTTTCACTCAAATAAAATAGATACAATACAAAAAGATGGATCACCCTTCAGGGAACCTATTAGTAGAATATCAAAGCAACCAACAAAATCAATCATGAAAACCCTGTGTAGTTTCAAACAACAAGAAAAGCCTCTGCATGGATTACATACTTTTGTAAAACTGGCCCCCCTTTTGTGACATTCAAAACCCCTACCCGAGATGTTAAACAAGGAAGGTTTTGGGGATGTCCAAATGAGACCGAACTGTGGAATAAAAAACACATCATATTAAAAAAAGACAAACACCAAATTTGGGCTT
>WNWK01057625.1:0-10686 GCA_009830355.1 Cherax destructor
CCAAAACACCACCCAGGCTTTCCCAAAAACCCCCCAAAAACCACCGGGCTTTCCCGACCCCTCAAAACACCAACCCAGGCTCTCAGACTTTCCCAGACCACCAACCAAAGGTCTCCCGACTCTTCCAAACACCAAAGAGGCTTTCAAACTCCCCCAAAAAACCGAAAGGGTTTCAGACTCTCCCCAAAAACAAACCCGGGCTCTCAGACCCCCAGACACACCAACCCAGGTTTCAGACCCCTTTAACACACCCAACGAGGCTCTCAGACTCTCCCAGAACAAAACCAATCTAACTTCCGATGGTTGGTTTTCTGGGAAAAGTCGAAGCCTCAAAATTTTTTTGAAGGGCTAAGCCTCGGTTTTTGGGGTGTCTGAGGGTGTTTTTGAGCCTCGGGGGTGGTCTGGGAAAGGGGGTCTGAGAAAGCCTTTTTGGGGGGTTTTGGGGTCTGAGAGAGGGTTTAAGGGCCTGTTGGTGTTTTGAGGGAAGGAGTCTGAGCCTCGTTGGGTGTCTGGGGAAAATCGAGGGGCCTGTTGGGGATCTGAAAGTTGAAAAAACCTCGGTGGTTTATTGGGAGGGGTTTGAAAGCCTCGGTTTTGGGGATTGGAAAGCCCGGGCCCGGTTGAAAAATCTGAAAATCTGAAGCCTTTGGTGGGGTTTGGGGTGTCTAAGACTCGGTGGTTGGGGGTTTGGGGTGTCTGAGAGCCTCGGGGGTGTGGGGTTTTTGGGGGTTTAATTTGAGGGGTTTTAGGGTGTCTTTTAGAGCCTCGGGGGTTTTGTTTGAGGGGTCTAGAGCCCCGGTGGTGTGTTTTGGGGGCAGACTCAATGAGGCTGGGGTCGAGGGCATTGATGGTTTTGGGGGAAAAACTGAGGAAAAACCGGGAAATGTTGGGGGAAAGTCGGGGAAAACCTTTTTGGTTTTGGGAATCTCTGAAGGTCGGGGGTGTGTCGTTGGGCTCTGAAAACGTCTGTGGCTTTGGTTTTCGTGGCGTTTTGGTGGTAAAAAATTTCCGGGAGATAAATGACGAATGAAAAGTGGGGATGGCCCTCTTAGGAAAATTTTTTTCACTATGTTTTCATTGATTTTCCCCTGTTTACAATCTATATTTGGGTTCTTTTTAAGAAAAAAAAAACTTTTTTTCCCTGTGTTATTTTTTGTGCCGGACTGGGGCACTTTTGGTTTAAGTGGTGCCCTCCCCCTTTTCGCCTTCCAGCCAAAAAAATGTTGGGTCTGGCAAGCAGGGCGGCGTTTTGGGGCCCATGTTGACCGGGTTCCAAAACCCGAACTATGGGCCCTCTTTTTTCTTAAAATCCCTTTTAAAGGGCCGATAACGAGGGTGTCAGTTCTTAGTCAATAGATTTTGCCCGATTCGGGGACCCCAAGTGGGGCCCGTATGCCCGGGGGTCTTGTGTGTTTCAGTGTCCAAACTTTTCCTTAATTGGAAAGGGTTTTTGCAAAATCCTTTTATGAAGGGTTTAGCTCCCCCAAACAATCATGATCAAGCCCTGATGGGTTTTTTTAAAAATCAAGTTTTCCCCCTCAAGCCAAAGTTATTTTTCTGTAATGGTTTTTTGTTTTCCTTCCCAACAACATTTAGGTCATCGGGTTTTTATCTGTTAAATTTTTTCCAAAAACAGAGTGCGGGATTTTCACTTCCCCTGTTTGGTTTTTCGGTGTTATCATCAGTGTTATCATCGGGGTTATCCCTCGGTTTGTGTTATCATCGGGGTTGGCCCTCCGGGGTTTTATCAGTGTTATTCAGTGTTATTCCCTTTATCATCGTGTTATCATCAGTGAAAGTTCCACCCCCCCCTCTGGGCTTCAAAAATACCCTTTTATACGGAGGTTGGTTCCAAGCCACAAACCCCACACACACACACACCCCCACCCACACACACACAAAATTTATTAATTAAAATTAAAAATTAATATATATATATATATATATATATATATATATATATATATATATATATATATATATATATATTTTAAAATATACATACATATATATGTATACCGGGAATGTGTGTGGTTTTGGGGGAAAAGGGGGGGATTTTTGAGGGGTCTATTTCTACACTTTCTTTTTCTCTCCCCCCCTTCCCCTGACCTGGGCCCCTCCTCCCTCTTGACCACCCCCCACCCTCCCCCTCCCCCCCCCTGGGCTGGCCCTCTCTCTCACCTGGGGGATTCTTACCCCCTTTGGCCCCTCTCAGATTCCCTCTCTGATGTCACCACAAAAAATCCCTCCCCCTTTAATTCCAGTGGGTCGGGGGAAAAAAGATCCCGACGTCATGTACTCTTTCTCCCCCCCCACCGGGTTGAGGGGCCCCACCGGACCACCCCCCTTACCCCCGGGGTGTTCTCTAAACCCCAAGGGGGAAATCCCCCCTTCCCCCAACCTTTTTCCCCCTTTCTCCTTGGCCCCCGATCTTGTGTCTTTTTTGATGTTATGTTTCAGGGGGGGGCATAAAAACTCCCCCCTGAGGGAGGAAAAGGCTTACGAAAAGAAAAAAGAAATCCTAGATAGGGGCAGACCTTTTGGGGCAAAAACAGCGAGGGGGGCCGGGCATCCCCCCAGGGGGGCAGATGGCATCCGGGGGAAAGACTTGGGGGGAAAACATCTAACTGAGGGGGAAAGGCATCTGGCGAAGAGAGACAAAAAACCTTTTGAGGGAAAAAGGGCTTTGCTGGGGGAAAAACATTCTGGGGGGAGAACAGCTGAGGGGGAAAATTTTAAGGGAAATGGGTTTAGGAAAGGTTTCAAAAAACCGCTGGGGCGGGCCTCTACTGAGGGAAAAAGAACACTGGGGAAAAAAGGGAACAAAAAAGGACATCAGCTGAGGGGGACAAGAGGCACAGTGGGGGGGACAGAAAACATCCTTTAAACAAAAGGGATCTAGCAAGGGGGGGGGTCTAACAGGGGGAGCCACAAGGGGGGGAAAACAAAACCTCTGGGGCAGGAGAACAGGGGCAAAAACCCGCTGGGGAAAAAAGCCTGGCTGGGGGGAAGTTTAAAATCCCGCTCTGGGCCCGGAAAGCCCTTTCTCCAGTTTGAGGGTGGCCTTTTTGGGGAAAAGGGGGGGCCTTCCATGGGTCAATGGCAGGGTATTTGGAAGGGGGGGCGGAAGTGGGGGGCATGGGGGGTTAATTAGAAGGGGGGGTGGATGGTGGGGGGCAGGGTCGGAAGGGGGGTGGAGGGTGGGCGGCCCGGGTGGGGAGTTTTAAACTAAGCAAAAGAACAAAAACGACATTGACCCAAATCAAAGTGATTTTTTAAAAATGACCTCGAAAGGTGGTGAAAAAGACCCACCTGCGATAGGGGTGATAAAAGACCCGACCTGGTTTTGGGGAAAGAATTACCAAAAGGGCTACCCAAAAGATCCCCGAAAAAGGGGGGGGCAATGTCCCCAAAAGTTTTCCCACATGTAAAATGCTGATGATGACCCCCCCGAACCCGGAAAAAACCATAAAACCGGGGGGAAAAATGGGGGCGTCGAAAACCGGGGGCGTCGAAAACCGGCCCCAAAACCGGGGGCCACCAGGGCCCGGGGGGCAAAAAATGGAGGAACCAGTCAAAGGGGTGCCGGGGCAGGTACCGGGGGGCGTCCCCCAACACCGGGGGCGTCGGGGGGGCCACCCGAACCGGGGGCTGGGGGGTAAAGGGGGGCTTCCTTCGGGGGGAAGCACCGGGAAGGTCCAAAGGCCGAAGGCGTCAGACACCGGGGGCAAAACCGGATTTACCGGGGCGCCCCGTCTGGGTCGGAAACCAGGCGAAACCGGGGCTCAATTTTTAGGGCTCGGAACCGGGAGGTTTGGGGGCGGGACCGGGGGGTCAGCCGGGGGCGTCCAGGTTGGCCGGGGCGTCAGACACCGGGGCAAAACCGGGGGTCCATTTCCCGTGGCACCGGGGCGTTGGGGGGGAAATACCGGGGGGTCGGGCACCGGGCGTCGGGGCACCGGGGGGTCAGGCACCAAATCAAAAAGGGAAAGGGCCAAACCAGGGGCAATCAGATTCTGGGGGTCAGACACCAGGAGATCCGGGGGGTGCAGGGGCGTCAGAACCGGGGGTAAAGGGGCCAGGGGGGCGAATTGTTTTCAGTGGGGGGTCAGACACCGGGAACGGGGGGAAACACCGGGAATGGGGGCAGAACTGGGGGGGGATCCAAGGGGGGAAAACTGGGAAAAGGCACCCAGGTGCCGGGGGAAAATCAAACCGGGGGGGGTTTCAGAAGGGGGGCAAACCGGGGTTTGGAAAGGGGAGACACCGGGATGGTTAGAAACCGGGGTGGTCAGACACTGGGGGGAACCTGGGGGAAGGGCGGGAAACCCGGGGGGGTGGGGGGGTTTAAATGGGGGGAGAACCGGGGTGGTCGAAAACCGGGATGGTCAGGCACCGGGATGGTCGACACCGGGAGCGTTTGCAAACGTCAGACACCGGGAGGGGTCGGGAAACCCGGGGGGGTCAAAAAACCGGGGGGCAGAAATGGGGAGGGTCCAAACCCGGGAGGGGGCCCGGGGTGGTCGAACCACCAGGGGCGAGCACCGGGGAAAGTCGGGGCACCGGGGCGTCAGGCCCCAAAGGGTCGAAAACTGGGGGTCGAAAACTGGGAAAAATCAGACACTGGGGGCGTCAAACACCGGGGCGTCCCGACACCGGGAGGGGTCAACACCGGGAAGGGCGTCCGAAAACCGGGAGCGTCCCGACACCGGGAGCGTCAGACACCGGGGCGTCAGACACCGGGAGCGTCAGACACCGGGAGGGGTCGGGGACCGGGGGGCGTCAACCCGGGGGGTCAACCGGGGGCGTCAGTTCCGGGCGCGTCAGACCCCCAAACGTCGGAAAACCGGGAGCGTCGGAAAACCGGGGGTGTCAGACACCGGGAGGTCAGATAAAGGGTGCGTCAGACACCGGGAGCGTCGAAAACCGAGAGCGTCCCGATCCGGGGGGTCCACCGGGAGCTTCAGGGGGCCCGGGAGTGTCAGACCCGGGGGCGTCCCCCGGGGCGTCAGGAAACCCGGGGGCGTCCCGACACCGGGAGTGTCAGACACCGGGGGGTCGAACACCGGGGGCGTCGGCCGGGAGCGTCCCGACACCGGGAGCGTCAGACACCGGGAGCGTCAGACAACCAATTGAATCAATGCCCAGCAGTCCCTCCCGGTATTTTCGGTAATTAAAAAACTAACCCAAAATGGTTTTGAGAAACATAGATTTTCCTAGTGTTGCTCACATTTTTTCTAAACTAGTTCCTTCAGTAAAATCAAAAGGGTGCAGAATGAATATATTTTTTCCCATTAACCCGAAAAATACCACACCCCGGTTTTTAAATGACCTTTTGTGTAAATTCGGAAGAATTTAGTAAATCAGATAGAAAACTTACTCGGCGCTTTTTACTAGTTTCATGGAATTTCCTATTTGTAAATACGTAATAATAATAATAATAATAATAATAATAATAATAATAATAATAATAATAATAATAATAATAATAATAATAATAATAATAATAATCTTTATTTACTACAAGTATATGTACAAGGTAGCACAGTCTAGCTGACATCAATGACATACTACTATATAAGCCGCTTGTTATGCAGAGCATTTCGGGCAAATTAAATTTTGTCCCAGGATGCGACCCACAGTCGGTACCAATTTTACTGCTAGGTGAACAAGGACAGCAGGTGTCTTAATAAACACGTTGTAATGTTTCCACCGTACCGGGGATCGACCCACGGACCTCAGTGTGAGAAGTGCAAAAGTACAGCTAGCAAAATTACTCAGTATTCTGTGGCGGAACATCTTAGATCTTGGTAGAAATACCAGAGATCTTAAATAGTCTACATGAATGGTATACAGTACCGACAAGATAAAATTAGACACTGAGGTAATCAGTCCCTCAATGTCCAAGGCTGAGGATTGATTACCTCATCTTTATAGTTCTTCTGTCTTCCAATAATGTCCTTGAATTTGTACTGATAAAGCCACTGGATGGCGAAACGTCTTGAAGATGTTGCACGTGTCTAATTATTCACCTTAAAGAGAGTGTGAACTTATGCTCCTGTGTGTGTTACAGGTAGTGGAGCACCAGCTAAAAATTATAGACCAGTAGGCCTTGCATCAGGTATAGACCAGTAGGCCTAACATCAAATTATAGACAGTATTGCATCAAGTATAGACCAATAGGCCTAACATCAAATTATAGACCAAGTAGGCCTTGCATCAAATTATAGACCAGTAGGCCTAGCATCAAATTATAGACCAGTAGGCCTTGCATCAAATTATAGACCAATAGGCCTAACATCAAATTATAGACAAGTAGGCCTACCCATCAAATTGCAGACCAGTAGACCTACCGTAAATTATAGACCAGTAGGCCTAACATCAAATTATAGACCAGGCCTAACATCAAATTACAAACTTGCATAACAGCCTACGCTACACAACTTAACCAACATGGTTTAGAGGAGGAAGATCATGCTTGTTATAGCCACTAAACCAATGTACAGAATTACAGAGGTGTTGGAAAAGCTAAAATGCAGATGTACTCACCTGTTTGTGGTTGCCAAGGGGTCAGTCTCTGTTCCTGTGGTCAGCAAAGTTTTACAAGGCATTTGACAAATGCAGTCATTGAGTCATTAATTTGTTTAGGTGTAACAAGAAGTAAGCAAATGGACATTTAACCTTTGGAGAGACATAAGACAAGGAGTGGCAGCAACAGAGCAAAATCCAGCATAAGCAAGTGAAAAGCTCCAGTATCCCCAAGGCATTGTTCTGGCACCTCTACTGTTTCTTATCCTCATAGCAGACACAAATAAATAAAATACTCGCCAGAGGTTTGTATCATGTTGCGGATTGTACCAAACTAAGCATAATAATCATTTGGATAGAGAAGACAGGGATAAACTGCGGAAGGTATAAACAAGTCATATCACGATGTCCAGGAAAAAGAAGAGTGGATAATGAACTTTCAAAACAAGGAAACAGTGCTAATGGGGTCACTTTTCAAACTATTTGTATCTTTCGCTACAGTATTGTTCTGTGTTGACGTCTCTGTTCAGGGCGGGGATATGCAACTGGACAAATATAAAGATCATTTACGGGTTGCATAAGTCAATAAAGCATTTAGAATTACTGGGAACACCTCAGAGTTCTATATGTACGCACTTGAGAGGAGGAGGAGAGAGAGAGAGAGAGAGAGAGAGAGAGAGAGAGAGAGAGAGAGAGAGAGAGAGAGAGAGAGAGAGAGAGAGAGAGAGAGAGAGAGAGAGAGAGAGAGAGAGGAAGTGCATGATTTTGGATCTGATTCCAATCTTCACGCCCATGTATATTGGAGTGAAATATAGGATAAAATGTACAATGCTACCCAGTGAAAAACAGGGTGCCGTGAGCTCCTATAAAAAGGAACACTGTATCAATATCCGTGGTCCAAGACTATTATCTTACAGTATCAAACACTGCCGGACAAGTCTTCAGGTGAAACTAGACAAGTATCTCCACTAAGTGCCAGATCAACCGGGCCTCAGCAGCAACAGCTTGACTGACCAGCCAAGCACAAGGCAAACCTGGCCCGGGGCCGAACTTCGAGAATAAGAAAAACTCTTGAAACCCATCAATAGGTATATCAAGGAGGTAGGTGTAACCCCCGTCTACCAGTCACCACAATTTCTCCTGTAAAATTCATGACATTTTCCAATACACAGGGTGTTTCTCTGTGGGGCCAGGAGCTGGTGCTTCGTAGTTACAGCCGTATTGTTTGTATATTATGGCTGTGACAAATGATAACTCGGGGCCTCCTACGAGTGATACACCCTCTAGTGGTGCATTTTACGGTTTCATGTTGTTAGTGGCTGGAGGGGGCGGAGGGTGGTGAAGAGCCTTCTGCTTTGCTATCCTTGACTCACACACATAACAGAAATAGTCTTTAATCTAGATGGAAGTAGATAAATAACTTCTTCTCGACAAGATAGTCTCAGTGTGGATGTTTCCCATGTGCTCCAATGAACTCCCATGCTTTATAATAATAATAATAATAATAATAATAATAATAATAATAATAATAATAATAATAATAATATAATACTTTATTGAGACATGGTACAATGATACATGGTAGACAAGATACATAGGTATTAATGAGATGTACATGCCAAAGCCCTAATATGCTGTACTTATATGAGCTCCCATGAACACCCATGTACTTATATGAGCTCCCAAGAACACCCATGAATTCCCATGTATTCTCATGATCACCCATGTGCTCCCATGATCCACCTCCGCCAACGAATTCTTTGAAATTTAATGAAATCGTATTCTGGGTGAGGGGAAGAGAAGGGGTGGATGGAGAAGGGAGGAAGGGGAGGAGGGAAGGTAGGGTAGGAGGAAGGAAGAGGCTCCAAGGCTTTGCAATTAATTGGTGAGGCAGAGCACAGTGTGTGTGTGTGTGCGTGTGTATGTGTGTGTGTGTGTGTCTGAGAGAGAGAGAGAGAGTGCGGCGGGTTGGTGTGCGATGCCATGATGTTAGTCAGTGCTCCACTGATTACCTTTACTCGCTAATTCCTCCTCTGGTGCATTCATTGCTTTCAACTTACTCTGGAAGAACAAAATATGATCTACATTAATTTCCAATCCACTTTCTGGTCAGTCTGCAACAGTGGATTCTTGCTGTTCCTGACTGTCAGGAAATCTTTACCTGCGCTTTCAAGTTCTTCAAGACCTTTCAAGACCTTTCAAGACCTCATGTGGCTATCATGTCTCCTGTTTTCTCCTGTCAACTAACATAGACGACTTTAATGTTGTCAACTTTTCATTTGAGTTGATATTGCTCAACTCTGGCAGCCATCTCGTAGGTATTTGAGCATATTCTGATTCATCTATGTTTTAGCAGGTGTTGGCACCACACAACATTTGCTTATATTCCATTTCGTCCTAATATATGTTGTAAAATAGTTTCTTAACATTTCACTATCCATATGTCTGACAACTTATTTTATGTTTGTCGGTTTCCATGTGATAAATTTTTTTTGACTTTCTCTTGTGAATTTACTGCCATTTTTATTTATTTTACATATAATTCTTCATCATCCGGGGAACATTCGTTTTTTTTTTATTCCCTCTGGTATCCCAAAACGTAATAAATTAAAAAAACATTTTTAAAGGTAAGTACAGATCCCAATTTTCGAACGTCCCCCCATCAGACTTTTTTTTCCCTTTCATAATTTTTCGTATTTTCCTCTCTATTAAAAAGTCTCTCATCCATTGCAATTTACCATTAATTCCCCCCTAAAAAATTTGCAGTTTCTAAATTAGTCGTTGTTAAAATTTGGTAAATACAATCTGTCTCTCCATTTCTTTCTTTTATAAAACCCTAAGATATTTGATATACATGAATGTGCAGACCAAAAAACCATAATTTTATCATTAATCTTTTTATTCTCTAAGTGTTTAAATCCTTTTTACCTAATGGTTTTTTCTAATAATTTTGACACTCGTAAATGGGCAACCTTCAATTAAAAAAGAGTCTTCCATGGCGCCTCTTTTAAAAAAAATTCACAATATGGGGCCGTATTCGCGTGTTTGGTAAATTTATGTTTTTGTTGGAAATCTTAAAAAATCCGAAGTGGATAAAAACCATTCATCTGCACATTTCTTTAAGACCCAGGTGCTATCCCTCCTTTGTTTTTTTTGCCCTCAGAAACCATTTCTTCTTTTTTATGAGGGGACTCTGTCAATGGGGTTTAATTTACTGTTAGATGACCCCGTGTTTATGTTTCCTCTCCCCAGAATATTTTAAAACACAAAAACCGATTTCTTGCAAAATTTTTATGGAAAATGGGCTCCCGGAGTCAGGGCAGGGCAGAAATGCCTGGGCATGATCTGGTGGCTTCTTCCCAAGTCAAATGGGGGGTAAAAAGGGTTTTATCATAAACAGTGGTGTGCCCCGGGCGGAGTCTCATTCATGGGGAAAAAAATTTTGGGGAATATTTTTTAGTCTGAAATTAAAAAAACTCAAAAACCCTCATTTGTGACTTCAGTAATTTTACTCATTATGTTATCACCAGTGTATGTTCCATCTTGTTAAAAAAGGTCAGTTTGGAAGTAAGGTCAGAATGCAAGAAGGTCAGATACTGGAAGTAAAAGGGCAGTTACTGGTAAGGTCAGTTACCCGGAAATGGGGCAGTTTGGAAATAAAGGGCAGATACTAAAATAAAGGGCAATTCAAATAAGGGTCAGATACTGAAGTAAAGGGCAGATACTGGAAATAAGGTCAATACTGGAAAAAAGGTCGGTTCTGGGAAATAAAGGGCAGTTACTGGAAATGGGGCGGTTACTGGAAATAAGGGCCAATCTGGAACAAAAACAGATACTGGAAATGGGGTCAGATACTGGAAGAAAAACAGATTACTGGAAATAAGGGCAGTTACTGGAAGTAGGTCAGATACTGGAAATAAGGTCAGATACTGGAAATGGGGCAGATACTGGGAAATAAAGGGCAATTACTAAACAGTTATCGCACTGGATTTTTTTGTATGGGAAAAAAAAAATTTTGGGTTTCCCCTAATTTCTTTTGGTTGTTTTTAGCCGCTGTCTCTCCCAGACTAACTGACGGCAGGAAAACACAATGGGAAATTTTAAAAAAACGAAAAATTTAAAAAATTATAGCGAAATTTGGGGAAAAAATGTTAAGAA
>WNWK01057626.1:0-10686 GCA_009830355.1 Cherax destructor
GGAAACAGGGCAATCTTGCCCTTATTGCTACCAGAGATGTTCATAAAGCCTTTGACAGCTTATGGCATGATGGCCTTATTTACAAACTGATTGACCTTCCTGAACACAACTGGACCTTTCTTCGCTTTATATACAACTTCCTCTCGAGTAGAAAAATTTTTCCTTTCTTTAGTGGTAAGACAGCTGAACCGTTTATACCGACAGCTGGTGTACCTCAGGGCTCGTGTCTTAGCCCAATATTATTCAATATTTATGTCAATGATCTACCTCAACCGGAGTATAATGATACAATTATTACTCAATTTGCTGATGATGTAATTCATGTAGTTTCGTCCACTCCTGTTACAGGTAAATATAAATATGAGAGGGTCATAGAAAAAATGAATACAGAATTACGTAGAACAGCGAACTGGGAGAGGAAATGGCGTATTACTACTAACCCAGACAAAGTTCTTATCAGTACAATTGGCTGTTTTTCCTCCACCATTGAAGATAAAGGGGGTATCTCCATCAGAGATATACCTATTGTCATTCATAATCCTAATAAGATACTGGGTTATGAGATAGACAGGATACTTCACTCCACTTCCCATGTCACCAAAAAGATAAATTTAGCTAAAGCTCGACTTGCCACTTTATTCAGATTTCAATCAGCTCCATCTCACGTGAAAAAACACCTGTATAAGATGATGATAAGACCCTTACTTGAATATCCGTGTGTGCCTTTGTCATTAACAACAAAAACAAACATGCTACAACTACGAGGAGTTCAGAACAAAGCACTCCGTTTTATTACAGGCACAAGGAGAAGAGATAGAATTCGAATGGCAGATCTACATGTTCAACAAGACATTGTTGCAATGAATGTTCGGCTTGATCAGTTGAAGAAAAGGCAATTGTATACCATGCAGGATTTGTATCTCCCAGACAGAGAACATCCTACCCTTTTTGTCAATACCACCGATTACGTTATTAATGCAGCCCCCCATAGAACTCAAAGGATGACCCTCCATCAGAGAGTGAGAAGATATATACATAAAGATGATTTTCAACGCCCCAAGATCTTGAGTGACCTTCCAGATGATCCAGATGATTGTAACTCCAGAACCTTTCTATGTCTACTGATATCACTTCTAACCCAAGTTCTGGTGATTCCTGTTTTTACTCCACAGCTATTACATCCATTTAAGTAACAGTGCCAATAATACAAATGTTGGACACCACCTTTGCAAAGCACGCCGGCCAGCATTTCTTGATAGCAGTTTGTACAACCATCACTCGCCTTGCTATCGTCCTTATTTATGTCCAGCAATTTATTAAAAAAAAAAAAAAAAAAAAAAAAAAAAAAAAAAAATTGCACTTAGTATACCCTTTGCCGATACAGAGTCATGCAACTATAACTTTGTTATATCTGTGTGACACTGTTGGGCAAATGTTATGCCCCTTTTTGATATATTACCTTGATATACCACTAAACACATATATTATGCACCAAAGTGGTTGGGCCACTTACCTTTTTTATCCTTCCTCCACACACACTCCCTATTTTTCCCAATTTCCATCCTTACCTATCCTTCTTCCTTCCCCATCTTACCAAAGCTCTGGTCAAAAAGCGGAAGCGGAAGATCCTAGATGGATTAGTCCCAAATTTGGACACGAAAATCACTCCCTACGAAAGCAAAAGACTGAGCAGGAAATGCAACACCCCCCCCCCCAATGAAAAACTGGCGCTACAAGTACGCAAGACAAGACAAGAGAGTTTAGGGAAGACCCTTGTGGGGTGAGTGGGGAAGACGGGACTAGAGAAGAATAACACTGGAGAGGAGTGTTTTCAGTCGTCGAGAAAGTGCCAGGGCTAAACCTAGCAGCTAAGCACTCGTGGGGAGGGATGAAAAACAGAAGTAGCAGGCTGTGCTTGCACCAATCTTGTGTTCGTTGGATGTCTTGAGTAGTTGGGCAACAGACTTGGTCGTAGGAGGAAGCAGCAGGCAGGAACATAGGAGGAAGCAGCAGGCAGGAACATAGGAGGAAGCAGCAGGCAGGAACATAGGAGGAAGCAACAGGCAGGAACATAGGAGGAAGCAGCAGGCAGGAACATAGGAGGAAGCAGCAGGCAGGAACATAGGAGGAAGCAGCAGGCAGGAACATAGGAGGAAGCAGCAGGCAGGAACATAGGAGGAAGCAGTAGGCAGGAACATAGGAGGAAGCAGCAGGCAGGAACATAGGAGGAAGCAGCAGGCAGGAACATAGGAGGAAGCAGCAGGCAGGAACATAGGAGGAAGAAGAAGGCAGGAACATAGGAGGAAGCAGCAGGCAGGAACATAGGAGGAAGCAGCAGGCAGGAACATAGGAGGAAGCAGCAGGCAGGAACATAGGAGGAAGAAGCAGGCAGGAACATAGGAGGAAGAAGCAGGCAGGAACATAGGAGGAAGCAGCAGGCAGGAACATAGGAGGAAGCAGCAGGCAGGAACATAGGAGGAAGCAGCAAGCAGGAACATAGGAGGAAGCAGCAGGTAGGAACATTGGAGGAAGCAGCAGGCAGGAACATAGGAGGAAGCAGCACACATGTAGGGTGTTGTTTGAATGTGCTTCTTGTTTAGGGTTTGTTTGTAGAAGATCCGTTAACAAATTTCTTGAAGTTGCTTCTGGAGAGGTGGTACAGTTGTGTTCTGTGTCCAAATGTGTAACTGAGTTTTGGCGAACTCCAGAACTTACGTCAGTGTGAGGTGATGTGATTCACAGGCGAACTTGACAGACCCAGCAAAGAATCCTTTAAATAGTTCCATGTCAGTCGTAGTATCGCCGTTAGATGGTGTGTAGAAGGTTAGATGTCCCAAGTTGGTGTACTAGAGTGGGTGTCTTTACCACCGTCTTCCTCTTCCTTGGAAGAGGAGTCTGTGGGCGAGTCTACATGGGTACTGGCAGGTGACTGTGGGTCGGCAGGAGCAGTGGTGAAGTGTGTTGGTGAATTGTCAGCTGGCTGAGAGACGTGGGAGGCGGTGGTTGAGTCAGTAGTCTTCCTTGTCAGCGATGGAAGCAATTGGAGATGTTAGAGGAGCAGATGCTTGGGCAGAGGAGGAAGACAGGTGCGCAGGGGCAGTGAAGTTCACAACATTAGGGAGAATGTCGGCCGAAAGTGTGGAATCAGGGAAATTGAAGGTAGTTATGTTGTTCAGGAGGAAGAGTTTGTTTATAGTAGTGTTAAAAATGCCAGGATTTGCTGCATTCGCAAGATGAGCACACACCATGTACAGCACTTATGAAGGAGCACCGTCAGGAAGTGGGGAGAGGGAGTTGCTGGGCGAAGGTGTGTGTTGACTGGCATGTAGAATCATGGCAGTGTCAGCTTGTAGTTCCGTAATAGCGGCATATGTAGCAGATTTTTGAGGTGTTTTTCTTGAAGTCTTTTTTGAATCTTCTTAGATATGATTTATTTTCTAAGTGGGCACTTAGCTGCAAGAGTATGATGATCCCCCTTGCAGTCAAGGCAAGCTGCAGCAGCAGTGGTGAAATCTTGTCGCTCTTTTCCACAGTTTGTGCAAAAATTTTGTCCTTGATGGGGCAGGCCTTTGTTCTATGGTTGTACGAGTAGCTGGTCCAGCAAGGAGACATATATTTGAAGCGCTCAGGTTCGACGTTGTTAGAGTGCATATGACAGTAATAGAGAGTCCTCAGTTAGCGCTTAGGCAGCCATTGTAGTGTCAGAAAACGTGATCTTGATCATGTAGGAGGCGTTGGGAATTATAGTGATGGTGTCCACCGAGGCCCAGGCATTCTGGTCGTCGATGGATGATTTGAGTTCGTCACTGGAGAGAGCCGTGACGATCCTGTCTAGTCGTTTAACGAAAGCAGAACGTTTCGCTTTCAAGTAGGGATAGTTAGAAATGTTAAAGCCACGATCTTTGAGAGTTTGGATAGCGGTAGTAGTGTAGAGTTTGTCGGCCTCGTCATCGCTGGTGCAGGCGACCAGGAACGTGTCCCTGAAGAAGACGATGTCGCAGAACTTGAATTGCAGGCTGCCTTTAAGGGCAGCAGGAAGAGCAAACAAGCTTCGAGGCGGCGTCATTTACCATAAAACTTGATGTTGTTATCTTGACACGTTGAGACATGTTAGAGGTGTACAGGTAATACAATAAGCTATAAATTCCCCTTCCCGACGGGGATCGAAGGAAGACTTCTTCAGTGGGAGCAGCTGTGTCCTGCCTGTGGCGAGGTCAGTAGCAGAACACAATAAGTGTTAGGGGCCCAAGACTGTTCAGTTGCCTCCCAGCAAACATAAAGGGGATTACCAATAGTCCCCTGTCTGTCTTCAAGAAGGAGCTGGACAAGCACCTAAAGTTAATACCTGACCAGCCGGGCTGTGATTCGTATGTCGGTTTGCGTGCGGTCAGTAGTAACAGCCTGGTTGATCAGGCTCTGACCCACCGGGAGACCTGGGCACAGACCAGGCGGCCGCGGGGGCGTTGATCCCTGAAACCCCTTCCAGGTACCTCCAGGTAACATTTATCATGCTGTTTTAACCTAACGTGTGTTAGAACATTCTATAATTAATGAGTGTATAGTGAATGAGAGAGAGAGAGATGATTAGTTAGAAATTTATAGATAATTCGTAAGTTAGCTAGTTTGTGAGAGTAGTGGGCATATTACTAGTATTGAAGTCGGTCACGGATGTTTGTGACAGTGATGACATTTGGACACCCATAGATAGTCTGTGACAGAGTGATGACAGTCGGTCACTGTCATCACTGTCATACTAACACACACACACACACAACAGGCCTAGTGCCAAATCGACATGTGCCTAGGACAAAATGGTAACTAATATGTCGATTAGACACTAGGCCTGTTGTATGTGTGTGTGTGTGTTAGTATGACAGTGATGACAGTGACCGACTGTCATCACTATATATATATATATATATATATATATATATATATATATATATATATATATATATATATATATATATATATGTCGTGCCGATTAGGTAAAACTGGTCAATTAGCAAGAACTCATCTAAAATTAAGTCCTTTCTAAAAATTTCTCTTATACGTTTAAAGATATATTTTTTTCATTTATGTTAATGTAAGAATTTATAATTTTGTACCAAGAGAAACTTTGAAAACCTACCTAACCTTATTACAACAAGCGCAATTTAATTTAGCCTAACCCAACTAAATATATTTTAGATACGTTAACATTAATTTAATAATAAACAAACACAATGAAATATATTTTTTTCGTTATGTTCAGAATGATTTTGGCGAAATTATTGCATACACAAATTTTCACTTGTCTTAAATGGCAAGGTGAGCGTTGCTATTTAAGCCAAAATGGCAAGTTTTACCTAATCGGCACGACATATATATATATATAATTTTTTTTTCAACAAGTCGGCCGTCTCCCACCGAGGCAGGGTGACCCAAAAAGAAAGAAAATCCCCAAAAGAAAATACTTTCATCATCATTCAACACTTTCACCACACTCATACATAATCACTGTCTTTGCAGAGGCGCTCAGATACGACAGCTGAGAATAGTCCCTCCCAGCTGTCACTATCCCAGACCCCTCCTTTAAAGTGCAGACATTGTACTTCCCATTTCCAGGACTCAAGTCCAACTAAATCAATTAACTGGTTTCCCTGAATCCCTTCACAAAATGTTACCCTGCTCACACTCCAACAGATCGTCATGTCCCAAAAACCATTCGTCTCCATTCACTCCTATCTAACACGCTCACACATGCTTGCTGGAAGTCCAAGCCCCTCGCCCACAATACCTCCTTTACCCCTTCCCTCCAACCTTTTCTAGGACGACCCCTACCCCGCCTTCCTTCCCCTACAGATTTATACGCTCTCCAAGTCATTCTACTTTGATCCATTCTTTCTAAATGACCAAACCACCTCAACAACCCCTCTTCAGCCCTCTGACAAATACTTTTAGTAACTCCACACCTTCTCCTAATTTCCACATTCCGAATTTTCTGCATAATATTTACACCACACATTGCCCTTAGACAGGACATCTCCACTGCCTCCAGCCTCCTCCTCGCTGCAGCATTTGCAACCCATGCTTCACACCCATATAAGAGTGTTGGTACCACTATACTTTCGTACATTCCCTTCTTTGCCTCCATGGATAACGTTTTTTGACTCCACAGATACCTCAATGCACCACTCACCTTTTTTCCTTCATCAATTCTATGTAATAATATTGGTAGAATTACCGACAATATGTTAAGTAAAAGGACACAAATGCAACTAATGTGACATTTTATTGTGGCAACGTTTCGCTCTCCAGGAGCTTTCAATAATGGGGTCCCCTATCAGTGCCGTCCTAGCTAACTTGTACATGGAACACCTAGAGGCTGAACACTTCGCCAACATCATACCCTCAAGCGTCACTTGGTTACGTTACGTAGACGACGTCCTCGTAATAACTCCCAAACGTTTTGATGTACGGAATCTTCAGGCAAGGCTCAACGCAGTTGAACCAGCGATCCAGTTTACACTAGAAGAAGAGTCCAATGACAAATTACCCTTTCTAGACGTCCTCATCCACAAAGTAGATAACAACCTAAGATTTCAAGTTTACCGGAAACCTACAAATAAAAATGATCTCACACACTTCTATTCCAGTCAAGATACTAAGACCAAAAGAGGCATCATCATCGGATTCTTCCTAAGAGCTTACCGAATTTGTAGTCCTGAGTTTCTTGACGAGGAATGTACATACATTCACCAAACCTTCACTGATTTACATTTTCCTTCCTTTTTCATCAAAGATTGCAAGAAAAGAGCTCTTCAGATCATTAATTCTCCACGCGTCAACACCACTCCAAACAAAGTTATAATTCTTCCCAACAGCCATGTTGCATCCAACATTTCTAAAGTATTGGCACAAGCTAACACTAGAGTCGCCATTGCTTCCAGTACTTCTATTAAGGATCTAACCAGGACTAAATCCAAGCACCATGAACCAGTCAACGCAGGGGTCTACACTATACCCTGTGGAGGCTGCGACAGAATTTATGTAGGAGAAACAGCAAGAAACCTCGAAACACGCATCAATGAACACATTAATGCATGCAGAAACGATAACCTGAACAACACCTGCGTACAACACCGAAATTCCAACAATCATCTCATGAAATTCGTTACGTAGACGCAAATGCCTTGAATCAGCACTTATCTCTGTTTCTAACACAATTAAACAAAACAAAGGCAGCTTCACCATCTCTGAAGTCTTAGCAAGAATCCTCCTGAAAACAGTTAACCATACCATCACATAGTCTCTCCTGCTAATTCAACACAAGCACATCGTAGATGTGGAACACTCCTACAGGCCTTCTATATTTCAACCTCCAGCAAAAATATTTGTCTAACCTATTGTTATACTACCCAAGTATTTGTTTTGTCACCTTTTACTCATGTGCATATTGATTGTTCTACCTTATTGTATTACTACTACTACTACTACTACTACTACTACTACTACTACTACCTCGACCACCACTAGTATTTCACCTCACTTTGAGAGTATATAATAGCCCACTATGTCCATGTATCGCTTGTAACGGCTAGAAAGCTCCTGGAGAGCGAAACGTTGCCACAATAAAATGTCACATTAGTTGCATTTGTGTCCTTTTACTTAACATCAATTCTATGGTTAACCTCATCCTTCATAAACCCATCCGCTGACACGTCAACTCCCAAATATCTGAAAACATTTACTTCTTCCATAATCCCTCTCTCCAATGTTATATCCAATTTTTCTTTATTTAAATCGTTTGATACCCTCATCACCTTACTCTTTTCTATGTTCACTTTTAACTTTCTACCTTTACACACTCTCCCAAACACGTCCACTAACCTTTGCAACTTTTCTTTAGAATCTCCCATAAGCACAGTATCATCAGCAAAAAGTAGGCCGGGTCACCATATTGCAGAAGACCCGGGCCGGACGTACCGGCGAACCTACAAGAAGAAGAAGCAAAAAGTAACTGTGTCAACTCCCATTTTGCATTTAATTCTCCATAATTTAATCCCACCCCTCTCCCCAACACCCTAGCATTTACTTCTTTTACAACCCCATCTATAAATATATTAAACAACCATGGTGACATTACACATCCCTGTCTAAGACCTACTTTTACCGGGAAGTAATCTCCCTCTCTCCTACACACCCTAACCTGAGCCTCACTATCCTCATAAAAACTCTTTGCAGCCTTCAGTAACTTACTACCTATTCCATACACTTGCAACATTTGCCACATTGCTCCCCTATCCACTCTATCATATGCCTTTTCTAAATCCATAAATGCAATGAAAACTTCTCTACCTTTATCTAAATACTGTTCACATATATGCTTCACTGTAAACACTTGATCTACACATCCCTACCCACTCTAAAGCCTCCTTGCTCATCTGCAATCCTACTCTCTGTCTTACCTCTAATTCTTTTAATAATAACCCTGCCATACACTTTACCTGGTATACTCAGTAAATTTATTCCCTATAATTTTTACACTCTCTTTTATCCCTTCCCTTTATATAAAGGAACTATACATGCTCTCTGCCAATCCCTAGGTACCTTCCTCTTTCATACATTTATTAAACAAAAATACCAACCACTCCAGCACTATATCCCTCTGCTTTTAACATTTCTGTCATGATCCCGTCAGTTCCAGCTGCTTTACCCCTTTCATTCTACGTAATGCCTCACGCACCTCCCCACACTCACATCCTGCTCTTCTTCACTCTAAACGATGTTGTACCTCCCTGGCCAGTACATGAAATTACCGCCTCCTTTTAAATCGACATTTAAAAGTTCCTCAAAATATTCCCGCCATCTACCCAATACCTCCAGCTCCCCATCTACTAACTCCCTACTCTGTTTTTAACTGACAAATCCATTCGTTCCCTAGGCTTTCTTACCTTGTTTATCTCACTCCAAAAATTTTCTTGTTTTCAGCAAAATTTCTTGACAGAGCCTCTCCCATTCTTTCATCCGCTCTTCTTTTGCACTCTCTCACCACTTTCTTCACCTTTCTTTTACTCTCCATATACTCTGCTCTTCTATTAACACTTCTGTTTTGTAAAAACCTCTCATAAGCTACCTTTTTCTCTTTTATCACACCCTTTACTTCTTCATTCCACCAATTACTCCTCTTTCCTCCTGCACCCACCCTCATATAGCCACAAACTTCTGCCCCACATTCTAATACTGCATTTTTAAAACTATCCCAACTCTCTTCAACCCCCCCACTACTAATACTTGCACTAGCCCACCTTTCTGCCAATAGTTGTTTATATCTCACCCTAACTTCCTCCTCCCTTAGTTTATACACTTTTACCTCTCTCTTACATGCTGTTGCCATTTTCTTTTTGTCCCATCTACCTTTTACTCTAACTGTAGCTACAACCAAATAATGATCCGATATATCCGTTGCCCCTCTATAAACATGTACATCCTGAAGCCTACCCATCAACCTTTTATCCATCAATACAAAATCCAACAAACTACTTTCCTTATGTGCTATATCATACCTTGTATATATATTTATCCTCTTTTTCATAAAATATGTATTACTTATTACCAAACCTCTTTCTACACATAGCTCAATTAATGGTTCCCCATTTACATTTACCCCTGGCACCCCAAATTTACCTACTACTCCCTCCACAACATTTTTACCCACTTTAGCATTAAGATCCCCAACTACAATTACTCTCTCACTTGGTTCAAAACTTCCCACACACTCACTCAACATTTCCCAAAATCTCTCTCTCTCATCTACACTTCTCTCTTCTCCAGGTGCATAAACACTTATTATAACCCACTTTTCACATCCAACCTTTATTTTACTCCACATAATCCTTGAATTTATACATTTATATTCCCTCTTTACCTGCCATAACTGACTATTCAACATTATTGCCACTCCTTCTTTAGCTCTAACTCTATTTGAAACCCCTGACCTAGTCCCATTTATTTCTCCCCACTGAAACTCTCCTACCCCCTTCAGCTTTGTCTCACTTAAAGCCAGGACATCCAGCTTCTTTTCATTCATAACATCTACAATCATCTCTTTCTTATCATTCGCACAACATCCACGCACATTCAAACATCCCACTTTGACGGTTTTCTTCTTTTTCTTTTTAGTAAGCTATACAGGAAAAGGGTTACTAGCCCATTGTTCCCGGCATTTTAGTTGACTTTTACAACACGCATGGCTTACGGAGGAAAGATTCTTATTCCACTTCCCCATGGATATGAAAGGAAAAGCAATAAAAACAAGAACTATTAAGATAAAATCAAAGAAAACTCAGATGAGTGTGTATACATAAACGTGTACATGTGTAGAGTGACCTAAGTGTAAGTAGAAGTAGCAAGACGTACCTGAAATCTTGCATGTTTATGAGCCAGAAAAAAGACACCAGCAATCCTACCATCATGTAAAACAATTACAGGCTTTCGTTTTACACTCACTTGGCAGGACGGTAGTACTTCCCCTGGGCGGTTGCTGTCTACCAACCTACTACCTATATATATATATATATATATATATATATATATATATATATATATATATATATATATATATATATATATATATATATATATCATAAAGCCAACCCTGTAAGAAAGAGAAAGTAGGCATCCTCTATCCACTTGACCATCAAT
>WNWK01057627.1:0-10686 GCA_009830355.1 Cherax destructor
TAATTTTTAACGGGGAAAAAACCCAAAATAAATTTCAAAAATTATTATACATATTTTTTAAGGACTAGAATAACCCCCCCTAATGCCATGGCATGTCAGTGGCTCTCCTTCCCCTCAATTTACATTGTTTTTTCCCCGTCCCCATGAAATCAATAAAAAAAAATTTTTTGTTTTTTTTTTTGTTTATACGGGATAAATATTTTTTTGGGGGGCATGTATAGTGATAAGCTGTTATTGAAGCTCTCTTCACCCCCCCAGTCAACAGATAAATAAATTTTCTCTCCCCCCTTTTAAAATTTTGCTAATCCAAAATCGGCCCCTTAAAGGTTACCCCTATTATCTTTCCAATCAGTGCTAAAAAAAAATTTTGATTTGTTTGGGGTTCCCCCCAAAACTGTTATAAACAATCCGGGTTTCAAAAAGTCTTTGGGATTCTAAATTCCCAGTAAAAAATTCCAATCAATCTTAAAAAGTTAAATCCTAAATTCACGTTATCATTTTTGGGGGCCCTTTAAAAATTTCCTCCCATTAGTCTCCTTTTTCCATCTAAATTTGGGGGACAGTATATCCCCCCCAAAAATAAATTTTCATGCCTATTAGAAAAATTCCCCCCGGGAAGCTCTGTATGTGTTATTTCAGTTTTTTTCCCCCTTTTTTGAAAAGAAAAAGCGATCTCGGACATATAGAAACCCCCCCCTTTCCCCGGATCAGTGGCCCCTCTTTTTAAAAAATTTTTTTCCCCAGAATGCTGCTCAAGTGCCATTAAAAACCCAATTTCCCTTCCCCTTGAAATAATGTCACGGGTTGTCTATTTCCCCCCCCCAAAAATACCTTCAAAACCCTTTTACGAAAATACACTTCATAAATGTTTAAAGGTTGGGAAAACCCCCAAAAAACCGGGGACCCCCTTTTATTTTTTTTGGGGAAAAATTTTAAAAACCCCAAAAATGGCTTCAGCAGGCTGTTTTTTTTTTTTTAATTAAACCATGTCTGTTAGGGAAGTACATTATTTGTTCCCCATGAAAAAAAAATAAAAATTTCGTCCATCTTATTCTTAGCACTATGACTATTAGTATAAAACCCGTGGAACCTCCATTTTAAAAGGTGCTTCCAGTAATTTTTTTTAATACGAGCAGTCCCCAGGCGATTTTTGCTTCCAAATGCAGTGGGGGGGGCTCTTGCTTTTTGATCTGGGGGAAATTTGGGTCTCACTTGTTTGTTGGACTATCTTTTAAAAACCCGGGCAATGTATGAGGGAAAAATCCTTTTTAAAAATCCCCAAAAAAAAAAAAACGGACCATTAATAAGGGTTACTTTATGCTATTAGCCTCACCTTGCGGTATTTTTGTAGGGTTTTTTTTGGGTTTTATTCTCTTTTTTTTTTCTCATTTGATGAAGGGAAAAATATATTACAGAAATAATATGATTTTGATTGGTTTCCAAAAAAAATACAGTCCCCCCTTTAAAATCATGATTAATCTTTCCTGAGAGTCCGCCTATTTTAAAAAAGGGCGATTTTAAAAAACCTTTTTTCCCCCTAAAAAAAAATTAAATAAATTAATCCGTTCCAGACACCCAAAAAATTTTTAAAAAAAATTTTAAATTTTTTAAAAAAAAGCATTTATCTACACAGAAAACAATGAGACATGAAGTATAAAACAGTAATAACCCCCCTTTTTTATTGAAGAGTTTTTTAATGTGTGGAAGACGGAAGAAGGTAGAGGATTTAAAGTTACTTTGTTTGGTAAAAATTCCTTCCCATAGACTTCAAGTACCAACCCTTTTTCCCGGGGGGAACTTTTTCTTTTTTTTTTTACTGCCACATCTTTCCCTTTTTTTACTTAGCAGCATTATTCAATAAATCCATTGAATCTTAAACCCCTTCCCCCATTTAAAAATGGCTGGGCCCCCCCGACCCCAAAAAAGGGGGTTTGACCAAACGACAAAATTTAAGACCAATCCAAAAAAACCTGCTTTCTAAAATCTTAAAAAATAATTCATAAACAGATCTATTCCTACCTCGTCTCACACAATTACTAAACCCTTAAATTTTTGGTTTCCCCGGACCAACAAGACCCAAAAAAAAGCTATAACACACATGTTAGAGTTAATATACACCGCACTTGGGAAAAAAGGGGTTCCCCCGGGGAAACTTCATAAAAATTTTCCAAAACATTTGATACAGTCGACCATGATTTTTGCTCCCAAAAGGGCACTTGGTATTGGGGCCCCTCAACTACCTAAAGTTTTACCTTAGAAAACCCCCAAGTCATCGTAAACCCAAAAAGGAGGGGGCTCTTCCACACAAAAAATTCAGTGTTGCCCCCCAAAAGGGGGTGCCCCGGGGGGCCATTTTCTTTTTTAAAATGATCCCCCAAAAAATCACAATATCAAACCCATTTTGTTTGCAGATGACAAAACATATGTCTTCTCCCCCAAAAAATTCGTATACCCCCCACAGTTAATCCCAAAATTTCAGAAAATACAACATGGATAATGACAAATAAGCTTACTCCCCAATACGGACAAGACCTACTACATTCAGTTTGGAAACAAAGCTCCAAATTTTTCCATTTAAAATAACGCTAAATGGTTCCCCCCCCCACAAAGGCTCACAGGGGGGAAAATTCCTGGGAACCCAAAACCTTTGGGGCAGTAGTCTTAAATTAAACACACATACAAAAAATTTTCCCCAAAAAAATCTCAAGGACAGTGGGGGTTTTTATCTAAAACGCTTTATGTGCCTCAACCAGCTCTCATTGCATTTTTATTCTCTGATCAAACCCTTACCCCCCTATGGAATCTGTGCATTGGGCTCAACAACATTAAACCCCTTTAGACCACCCCTCCCACAAAAGGCTGCAGTCAGGATGATGAAAAATTTCCCCCCTATAGACAGCATACTCCACCTATATTCAAAACCCTTTTAAAAATACCCCATAAAAATATTCATCCTATTCAGGGGTTTTCCCCTAAAAAAATCTAAAAAGCTAATATCAACCCTCCCCCAAAATTTTCCCCCCAACAATTTTAAAAGGTCCCAAAAAATGCCCCAAAAAAACAGATCACTTTTGACATGAGTCCATTTTAAAACCAATGAAAAAATTCAAATGCACAAAAAGGGGCCCCGGGAACCCGGGTTTATTAATTTTAAAAATCAAGTTAACCTTGTCGGAAAATCAATTAAAAGGGTCTTCTAAAAACCCCAAATTTTCTTATGAACCCTTAAAACCCCTATTTTTTTTTAAAAGGGTATCTCATTTTATGTTTCATCCCCCTTTAAAAAAATTGTTGAAATTTTCCCTTTTATCATATTGTCATTTAAAATCTTTTAGTATCATCTTTTTTTTTAATTTAAAATAAAATATATTTTCTAGCGAAACTTTTAAAAAAAATTTTTTTAGTATTTTTATTATACTAGTATAGCATCAACATCTGTAACGAAATAAATTATAAAACAGATTAAAAAAAACCAATTTCTTTTTTTGTTTTTTTAATAGTATGTTAACCATTAATAATTTAAATAATCAAAAACTAGAATAAACAAAAAAAAATTTTTCCCTTTGATTAAGTACTTAGTGAATTTTTTCCCTAGAAAAAACCCCCCCCCTAATGCCTTGGCATCCCCGGGTGGCCCCCCTTATTATTTTTTTATTTTTTTTAAAAATTTTTAAAAATTCCCAATAACTTGTAAGTTTTTTTTTTTTAAAAAATAAAAATTATTATTATTATTTTTTTTAAAATTATTTTAAAATATTTTTCCCCCTAAAAAAAGGAGGGGGTTTTAGTATTTATTTGTAGTAATTCAGTGTAGGTAGCCTGTAGACGTGGGTACCATGTGGCCCCCAGGGGGGGCCCCTTCATTTGGAAATTACACTACAACCCATTTATTACACTAAGCCTATTATTACACTACACATCCATATTTTTTCACCACAGCCATTTATTCACTCACAGCCTTTTTTCCCCCTCACCTAAAAGGGGGGGGCCCCTTGACGGGGGAAAAAGGGGGCTTCGGTGGGGGAATTCCCCCTTTTTTGGTTTTTCTTCCTAAAAATTTTAACCCCAATTCCCCCAACCCCCCCCCTTTCCCCCCTTCCCCCACCCCCCTTTTCCCTTTTTCCCCCCTCCTCCTCCCCCCCCCATCCCCCCCTTTTTTTCCCCTTTTTTTTTTACCCGGGACTTCTCCCCCACAGGCTTTTTTTTTTCCCCGGGGGGGGGGGAAGGGAGGTGGTCCATTCCCATTCCTTTGGGGGTTCTTGGGGGGGGGGTTTTTCCGGGGAATCGGGATGTGGGGATGCCCCCCCCCTCCCCCCCCCCCGGGGGGGTGGCCTTGGTTTTTTTTGGGGGGGTTATCTGGGGGCCCCTTTTGGATTGGGGGGTGGTGGAAAAAGGGGCGGTATGTTTGGGGCGGTATCCGGCCCCTTTTTTTTGTCCCCCGAGGTGGCTGGGTGGATGTGAGGTTGCTTCCCGTTCGGTTTTTACTGGCATGAAGGGAAAGGGGGGCCCCGGGTTCCATGCGATCTTTTTGGGGGGGTTTTGAGGTCCTCTTAAAGGGGGGGGGGTTTTTCCCCCTTTTTATTCCTCCTAGGAGCTTTTCCCCCCACTTTCCCCCCCTTTTTTTTTTTTTTTTTTATTTTTATTTTTTTTTTTTCTTTTTTTTTTTTAAAAAAAAAAAAAAAAAGGGCCCTTCCCTGGGGCCCTAATCCGTGACTCTCCCCCCCTTGTTTTCCCCACCTAGTTCTGCCCTTTTCCTTGTTAATGGATAACTCTTCGGACCCCCTTTTAAAACCCCCTTTTCCCCTAAAAACGGGCGTTGTCACCTGCTTCAGGCCCCCGGGTGTTTTGTAATCTGCCCCCACGCCCTCTGCCCTTTTATTCCGTTTTTTTCCCCCGCTTCCGGGAGAATGTCCCCGTCACATCGGACCCCCCCTGGCCCCAAAACCCCAAAAAAAAAAAGCCCCCCACAGGGGGATTCGACCTTTCTTCTCGTTCCTCTAAAAAAAAACCCGTGGGACTCCCTTAAACCTCTTTTTCAAACTACTCAATGGAAAATTTTTTACTCTTGGCCCCAATTTTTCCCCCCTTCCTCTCTTTCGGACCATGTTTGGTAACCTCACCCCTGTTGGTCAAAACATCTCTTTTTAGGCCCCAAGGGGAAAGGGGGCCCCCTTTCATCACGGCCCCGAATGCTGGCCAAGCTCGCGATCTTTCTCTTCTTCGACCTTTTAAAATACCCTGTTACTTTTGGGAAAACACCTTTCCCCCAATTCTTTTTGGGGTTTCCCTTTTTTTGACACCTTTTCCCCCGGAATTTCCAGACATTGGTGATGACTTTTTGAGAAAAAGGCCCAAAAACCCCCACCCCAAATTTTTAAATTTTTTCCCCCCAAAAAGGGAAAACTTTTCCCCTTCAATTTTTTCTTTTTTAAATTTTGGGGTCCGGGGCTCCCCCTTGGTCTACATTGCGGGTAAATTTTTTCAAGTTAAAAAGGGGGGCCCCACCCCACCCTTTGGGGGAAAATGCTGGGTTTTGGGTCATCCAGCAAAATATTGCAGGTCCAGGCCCCAATCCCCAGTCTGTGGTGCGGGGGGCCAGTTCTTTTTTTTTCTCCCCCCCCTTGCCTTTTTGTCATAGGCACATCCCCATATTCCCGCCGTTGTGGTTTACCTGAATAGGGGAAACGTTTCTCAAAAAAAGGGGAAAAGGGTTCCCCCATGCTAGGGGTGTCTCTCATCTTCCCCCGGGGAAACCCCGGTTTTCTTTTTCCCAAAAATTTCAAACGTCACCCCCTGGGGTCCCAACTTCCACGGCTTCCTCTGGGGTTCCCCCCATCCTCCTCCCCCCCGTCTAAAAACCTTTGATGTTTTTGGGGCCCGGGGGCCCTCCTCGGCCCCCCCCCCTATCCACACTCCTTCCCTATTCACTGGCCCTTTTTCCCGGGGGCTACCGCCCGCCCCCCACCTAAACCTCAGCGCCTCTTAAAAACCCGGAAAAAAACCCTATTGGGGGTTCCCCCCTCCGACTAGTTTTTTTAAAAATGTGGGGGGTTTTTTCCTCCCCCCTCCTCTACCCCACCCCCCGTCCCCTCCCAAGTCCCTACAGTTCCCTCTTTTTCCTCCTGTTCTACTTTAGTGCAGTCTATAGACCCCCCGATCTTGCTCCTCTTCTTCCATTTCTAATGTAGCCCCAAAATTTTGCATCTTTGTCTTCCCCAAAAGGGGAAACTATTTCAGAATATATTGAGACTGGACAGATGATGGACCTCCCCACCGGGGGTTTTTCCCCATCTCTTTTTTTTTCCCCCCAAACCCTTTCCCCTTTCCTTTCCCCCCCCCCCCTTCTCTGATTTGGCCCCGCTACCTCCGCATGGACTTTTCAAACCCCAATCCTTGATTCCTCTACTTCCACTTTATCTTTCTCCCTAAATCATGGCTTTTTCCCCCGTGGAATACCCGGGGGCCCCCAGGGGTAACAGGGTGGGTTTCCCGGTGTTGCTCTCCCATTTTTTCCCCTTTGGGCTTTTTCCCCAAATTTCAACCCCTTTAGGGGCCCCTTTTTGGGCTATAATTTGTTATATTCATGGACCCTTTTTCCCCAGGGGAAAACCCTTTGGGAAAAAATCCCCCTTTTTTATACGCACTTTTTCCATAAGTCTATGCCCCCTTTTTCCCCTTACACCCATACCCTTACCCCCTTGAAAAGTGGTATCATCTGTTTTTTTTCTCCCCCCCTTTCCGGACATTTTTTTTTCCCCCCGATATTGATTTTGGGGTTTTTTCCCCCTTTCCCCCCTTCCATTTTTGGGCTTTTTAAACCCCCACCACTTTTTTCGGGGGGGGTCGACTGTGACCCCCCTTTTTTCATTTGGGGGCATTTCTTGCTTCTCTTCCCCCCCATTTTTAAAAACGGGTACTCCTACCCTTTTTTACCCCCAACTCATTTTTCTCCTGCATCGATCTTTTTCTGTCTTCATCAACTGCCCTGGCTTTCACCTGGTCTGTCCCCCCCGGGCTTGCATGACAAGGGGATCTTTTCCCCTCCCCCAAAATCCCCTCTTTTTCTCCCCCCCCTTTATTCCCCCCGCTAAAATTTTGGGGGGGAAAAAGGGACCTTTTGCACATCTTCCCCCTTTTAAGGTTCCTACCTCGTCCTCCATTGATGGGGTTTTTCCCCTCTTTTTTTGTCCTCCATCTTCACAGCAGCTTCACTTTCCCCTTTTCCCCCCAAAAGGGGCAAAGCATCCCCCCGAAGTGCGTCCCTTTGGGGGGGCCCCCCATTTTAAATGGGCAGTGCGTTTAAAACGGCCCCTGCATGGGGCAGGTTGGGCATAACAGAACCACAGAGAGACCCCCTTTATTTCAAGCAGAAGAGACTATTGCTCCCCTGTCCCTACGTGATGCTAAACGCACTTGCTGGCGGGATTACGTTTTTTTTCTGTCATTTTGGGTTCCCCCGATGGGGCAGTCGGGGAAAAAAATCGGGAAAAATTTAGTGGTAAATTCTCCCCAAAAAAGGGGGCCCGTTCTTCAGGTTTTTGATGTGTTCACACCCTCTTTCCGTTGCCACTGAAATTGGTAATCATCTCGTCCGCATTTCTCAGGGGCTCCATCCCCATGCCCCCCCTTTTCCTTTTTTTTTAAGTTTTTGGAAAAAAAACCCTTAGATTTTTTTTTCTTGAGAAGAATCCTTAATGTGCCTTTTCCCCAAGGGGAATGGGGGCAACCTTTGCTTGCCGATCTTCGGGAGCTGGGCCCCCCGGGGGACTACCGTATGCTACAGCATTTACATCAAATCTGCTCTTACTGTCCTCTTAAGGCTCTCCCCCCCTCTTGTAGGGGGAAGGGGGGTTTTCCCCCGCTGTGGGGAAAAATGCTATTGTTCTCCCCCTTTTGGGAAAAACCAGGTGCTACGGGTGATCCTCTCCCTTTTTTTTCCCCCCCCCCTTTCCCCACCAGTGCGTTTTGGGATGGGGAAAAATAGTTAATGGGGCGTTTGATGTTCATTTTTTGACTCCGTAGTCTCTCCCCCCCTCCCGTATGGCTTTGTAAAAAGGGCCCCCCTGCCATTGACCCCCCCTTTTTTTCGGGGGACCCCAAAAATTTGTAATCCTTTTTAAAAAACCCTTGGTTTCCTATCCCCTTTTTTTTCCTTGAGAAACATGATACAAATTTTGGGGGTTTTTAAAATCTTGGCCCAGGGCCCCCTTAGGCCTCCAGGGCAACCTAAACTTTCTTAAAAGGGGGTTTTTAATGACAGACATTTTTGGTCCGGTTTGTAATGAACTCTCCCCCCCTTTGTCCCAAAAAAAAAAAAGGGGCCCCCAGGGATGGTTCTGAGCACAACCCTTTTTTGCCTATAAATAATCTGGCATCTTTTTTCCCCTCCCCAAAAATTTTGGGGTCGCCCTTTTTTGTGGATGACTTTTCTATAACTTTGCAGGTGCTGACTGTCACCTCATTGCAGTTTTCCCAGCATGCCATCAACCCGGGTTTCTGATTGGGGGCCCCCCACTCCGGGGTTTTAAAAATTTTTTTGTGGCAAAACCCCATCAAATTACGTTTACTGGGGGGGTTTTTTGGTCTCAGATCATCCATTGTCCTTCGGCCCCCCTTCCCCCGGCGTGATACAGCCCCCTTTTTCGGGGCCCTGTTTGACCGAGTTGTCCGAAAAACCCCCCCTCTCTGGGGGGCTTTTCAAGCCGGGTTTTTCCCCTTTTAAAAACCCCCCCACATCTTTTTTTTTGGGGGGTGATCGTAGAACTCTCCTTCGTCACATTCGGCCCCCCAAATTTTTGAAACCCCCGGTTTTTACCAGATATATTTGGGCCTCTCCCGCCCCCCTTTTTCCCCCCCTTAAAACCCCCCCCCACCCGGTTAAACCCTGCCTTGGGGGTTTTTTCTTCCCCCCGGGTTGGGGGCCCCTTTGAAGCGAACATTCCCCCCCTTTTTTCGTCCGCGATGCACATTGCATTCGCCCTTTTTTTCGGGGGATGACCTCCGCAATCCTTCCATGTATAAGGGTTTTCACAGATGTTTTTTTGGCGTTCGTTTTTGTTCGTGCCCTGTTTTTCGCCCCCTTTTTCTTCGTCCCATTCCTCTTGTCTTCCCCCTTTTTCTTCCCCTTTTTTTATTTTCCCCTGTGGCTTCCCCTTTTTCCCCCTCCCCCTTGGGGGAAATTCCCTTTTCCGGGCTGTTCTTTTCCCTTTTTCCCTTTGGGGGCCCCAAATGCCTACGGGGGCCCTTTTGCTCTTTTTTTCTAGACCTTTTCCCTTTCATTCCCATGCATTATACCGATGGTTTTAAAGTCATCTGGGGTCGGTTGCAGCAGTTTTTCCCCCGGGGAAAAAACCCTAAAGGGCATCTTTCCCTCGGGGTTTTTTTTTATTTTAATTTTTTCCATTCTTGGGGACTTTTCCGTTTTTTCATCTATGCCTGTATCACCTTTTTTGGGGTTTCAGACTCCCTTATTTTTTTTTCGGGCCCACCCGTAAAAGTACACCTCCCCCCCCATTTCCCCTTGTATCCCCCTTTTGGGTTCCCCCTATCTTTTAGCAAAGCCAAAAATATTTTTTTTTTTGGGGCCCTGGTCATGTTGGGGTGCGGGGAAAAAGAACGGCAAAAACCCGCTGGGGGGAAACCCCGTACCCGGGGCCTTTCCCCGTTTCATATGGGGTGTTCCTTTCCCCCGGGCCCCTTTTTTGGGGGGCATTCTCCCACCTTCCCCCTTGGCAAAAACGCTGGTTTTGACCTGCTTTTAATAACAAACTTCATTCTATTAAACCCCGGGTTTTTGGTTTTGGGGGCCCCTTTTTTTTGTCACCAATGTGAGGTTGGGAGACTACCCCCCCCGTCTTTTCAGGCCCCCCTCTTACTCACGGGTATCTCATGGGGAAAGGGGGCCCCCCCCCCCTCCCCGTGAGCATTTCAGGGTTCCGTGTCTGTTCGACATATTTCCCCCTTTGGGGGGGCCCACTCTATCAACGAACCCCGCAAAAATTTTTTTTCAACGCGTCTTCGCTCTGGGGGCCCCTTTTTTTACCTTCCCCCTTTTTTCAGATGGACCCTCCTTTAATCCTGACTCTCTTGTTTTACTTTTTTTTGAAACTGACTTACTACCAAAAAAATGAAAAAATACCTTAGCACCTCCCTCAGTCCCCCTTTTTCCTCGATCTCTTGCTACCTTCCCCGCCCCCCCCTAAAAAAGCACTCCATACCCTTTAACCCCCCCCTCTCCCTCTTACAACTCATCTCCCTGCATCCTACAAAACCTGCACTTATAACCCCCGGTTTAGGGGGCTATTTGATTTTAAAAATAATAATAATTACACTAAAAACCATAAATTTTTAAAAAAAAAATAATTTTTTCACTACCGATATTATTACACTACACAGCCATATTATTTTCCCCCCCAAGTATTATTACACCCAAAAACCATTTATTACCATGTTCTGGGTTTTTAAAAAAATTTTCCCCCAAACACCTTTTTTGCCATCATAAACAAAAGGGGAAAAAAAAGAATAATTCATGCCGGAATTGTAAACAAAAAAGATGATGGGGGGTTCCACCCCGGCCCGGGTTTCAGTTTTTTTTAACGCTGCATCGGGGAAAAAATGTTTTCCTTTTCCCCCCCAAATTCAAACTCGATAGCATATAAACATTGAATCAATGTTTTTTTTTCTATA
>WNWK01057628.1:0-10685 GCA_009830355.1 Cherax destructor
AGGACCATTGTTCAGGGATGAAGGCCTAGTGCCCCCTTTTCCCAAATCAATATCCATACTTCAGGTGTCTTGTGGATGAGTGCCACACCTTACTAAACTCGTTAGTCAATAAATTTTTTTTTTTTTTCATCCCCCCCCGCCCCATCAGTGGTTTATTAACCAGGGACAGAAAAAAAATACTAGTGATGTTGAAGGTGAAAAAAGCCCCCAACTTGAATCTATGAGTGATTTGAAAAAAATATATAAAAAAGAGCTGGTTACACTTTTTTTCCCCAAGTAAAAACCCATTGAGCACTCCTTTTTGGGAGCGCCTGATAAAATGACAAAAAATCATGAAGATAAAGAAGCCAGTAAAGTTACCGGATGTGGCTTCGGCAGAAAACCAAAAAGGTCCCCCCTTCCCCCTTTAAAAAAAGAAAGCCATATACAGTGCGGGGGATCCATGTTTATCTCTCAGAGGACCCCTGTGCTTTGAAAAAGGGACTTTCTGCGTCCGTCAGGGGGCCCAAAAGGGCACCATGGATGAGTACTTTTTTTGATTAGTTCAAACATTATTTTATTTTCCCTTCAGTAAAAAATGTACTTGCTCAGAATGAACTTGTAGGGGGCCCCGAGGCCTCAAAAAAGACCTCTACCCCAGGGGATGACATGGGAAAAGTCAAGTCCTGGAAGGGGAAACCCCACACCCGAAAAATCGCATTCGTTGCTCTTGTCCCTTTTTTATCATAGCACTGGTTTTTAAAATACTGTAAAAAAAAAAATGTGAAACGTTGTAATTGCAACAAGTGCCCCAAAAAGCTATACCAGAGATGAAGAAAGTTCCCAGTTTGAAATTTTTTTTTCCCCAGTTTGTCTCCCCCCGGGTGATCCCCCTGTTTTACCTACGGTGTAGATAAGAGATACTTCTTCTATCTATAATGATCAATAAGTGGCGACGAAGACTCGTGATGCTTAGAGAATTTTTCCCCGCAGAATAAAAAGGAAATTTGAACTAGATTTTACTGAAGTAAAAAATGTTTCAAAAATCTAAAAAATTAAGGCTGGTGCAAAAGGTTATGTTGATGAATTTCAATAAGACATTAAAAATTTGATATGAATAAGTATGCGATTAGAGAAAAGCTATCAAAAAAAAAAAAAAAACATTTATACCCAAGAAAATGTAATTGTGGTGATGCTGACTAGGTATCAAAGTTACAGGAGTTACGATAATCCCTTTGCAACTTGTTTTGCTCTGACTCAACGACTGATGTTTCACAAGGTTGTTGACATCAAAAATTTTTAAAAGGCCCAAAATGTGGTTATTAATGCTACTGAAATTGATGTAGTTGTCAATAACCTTGTACTCCTCCTCAACACCTGATAACTATATATATATATATATATATATATATATATATATATATATATATATATATATATATATATATATATATATATATATATATTTTAATTTTTTTTTAAATTTTGTACATTATTCCCCTAGAAGCCCCCTTCTTCAATATTATTTTTTTTATTTGTGATTTTGTTGAATGAAAAAATTTTTTGCCCATGTAAGAAATTTTTTTGGGAAGTTCTTCAGATAATTTATGGAAAAGCCCAACCTAACTTTTTGGTTTATTATTTTCATCTTTTTTTTTCTCATTTATTTCAGTACTCTTATGTAGTTATAAACAAAGTGTAAAATAGTGAATGTATTCCCTTTTTTTTTTCCCCGTACAAAATTCATTCCCCCTATGGTTTTTTGGACGTTAGTACTGAACAACTTCAAACTTTCTATAAAGTCATTCTCATTGAATAAGGCTTTCTTTAAAAAGCAATTTTTGTATCTAGTTCTGTATTCAGTAATTCCGTCTGGGGGACATGACGAGGTCATGTCCGGGGTGGGAAAAAAGCTGTCCCAAAGGGTTGTTTCTCCTTTAATGGCCTTCAAGCAAGGCATTATAATCCTTAATAATAATAACGTCATACACTAGCTACCCCCCTTTTTCAAATGTGCGTAACACTAATCCCTGAGATGTCCCGCATTCTCAGGTACAGGTGAAGGTCTAGAGGGGACTGGGGGTTTTTATCCTCCCCCTCCCGCTACCATTAAACCTAAAAAAAAAGGGTTTTTTTCCTAAACTCAGCATTCATAACATGTATTATACATGTATATAAATAAGCCAGTGCCACGTGTATACATGAAGCTTGGCAATCAACAAAATTAATGCCTTTTTGAAAGGGTGTTATATTTCCATTTTCATTTACTATTTTACCAATATGGGGGGTTTTTTTAGCTATAAACATATGATATACTACATAATTTTTACAGTGAGGTTTTTTTTTAAAAAGTGTTTGTTAGTGTTTTCCCTTCTGCGGTATCCTGGTATGCTTTGTGGTGGGGGCTTTTTGCTAACTGGTGGGGTGGCCCATGCTGGCGCTATCATTCCTTTCATCTTCCTGCTATGATGTGTTTTTTCCCGAGACTCCACGCTGGTACATCTCCAAAAGGGGGAAATTAAGACCAGTTTTTTTTCTTGTGTTTATTATTACCATTTCAATCAAAAGGGGTGCCCCCCAAAAAACCCCCCCGGGGGGGGTACCGTATTTAAAATGGAAAGTAATCCCGGTTTTTCCCAAGGAAGGGTAATAACTTCCTTACTGTATAAATTCTTAGCAGCAAAAAAAAGCTATAACGTAAATTGGGGTCAGTTCACTGAGACTGTATTTTAATTCTAGTTATTTCTAGGCTAGTAACTGTAGTGGTAGGAAAATGTTTCATTCTGTTTACCCTCCCAATTTTTTTAGCTCTGAAACCTATAAAAAATTAACCATCAACCTCTTGGGAAACCCCTACTGACGAATACACATATCGGTTATACATACACGGAGATTTTATTTCTGGTGTATTTTTACAGAGAAAAGGGCCCTCTCTGTATATAAAGATGCACCCTCTTGTTTTGTACAGTTACTGTACGTATTTTTAATTCACTTGTCCCCTTTTCCAAACAAGGCCTACCTAACCTATCAAACATAACTCTTGTGTATACGGCGAACGATACCGGATATAAAGCCTCTCATTGTTTTATAAAAAAATATTTTCTCGGTGTATATGAAAAAAGATACGCATTTCTGTAGCAATATTTTAACCAGAAAAAAGTCTCGTCGCATTTGGTCTAAAAATTTCACGTCTTTGGTGTATATACTCTCAAATTGACACCTCGGGGTAAAACACTGAAATCACAGGGTAGTAAGACCCCCAGTACACAGGTGAAACCCGATAGGAAAAAAAACCCGTAAAAACGGTGAGATTCGACGCGATTTTGTGATTTCTCACTTTTTAAAAAGTGAGTAAAAAAATCACGAAACCCCCTTGGGGGAAACCCCCTATTTCCCCCTGGGCCCTTCAGTGTATGCACACTTAAAAATCCTCCCCTTGTTATATATATATCAAGTACCCCCCACTTTTATGGGGCCCCGAAAAACACATGTTTTGTATATAAAACCCCCGGGGGGTTAAAAGAGCTCTCGGGGGTATAAAAGGGGCTCTTAAGTAAATAAGTTTATTCAGGTGTAGGCACATATAAATCCCCAGTTACATAAATTATCATAGGAGGGAAGGGTTTTTCCCCGGGGGAAATTTTCCCGGCCGGGGTTTTCCAGATGGCGACCCGGCTCCGGCTCCCTGCGGGGAGTATCTGAGCCCTTTGTCCCCCTGGGAGGGGGTAAGTCCCCCCTCATCGTCCCCGGGCCCGGGGGGGCTGGGGCAAAAAAACCCCTTTCACCAGGGGGCCCCGGGTTTTGACCGGGGGGGTGGAAACATTTTGACTTTTTCCCCTTTAACCTGGCATGTTCCCCAAAACAAATAGGTAGGGGGTTAAAAAAAGGGGGTGGGACCGGGAAAATTTGGAACTTTTTAAAAAAGCCACCCTCCATACCACGATTTTTTTTCCTGGGGGAAAAATTCCGGGGTTTAAAAATAAAAGAAAAAAACTTTTTTTAACCCAAACGGGGAAAAAGGTTTAAAAAAAAGGGGTTCGGCCCCAGCAGGGGGCATGTGATGCATGAATCAAGCAGTTACCCTCCAACACAAACAACACCTACCAAACAGAAAACGGAATCATCAAATGAGGGAAACTATCATTATTTCAAAAAGGGGTTAATAATAATAATAATAATAATAAAAAACATTTTTAAAATAATAATAATATAATATCTTTATTTCTAAAAAGTACATTTTACAAGGTATACAGACCATAGATGACATGCTCAATATAGATGCCCCCTTTTTATGCAGAACATTTCGGGAAATTAGATTAATTTTGTCCTCGGGGTGCGCCCACACCAGTCCATTAAAAATCCCCTTTTTTCTGATGGTGAATGGACATCCCGGTCCTTTAAAGGGAAAAAATGTCCTAATGCGTGGGATTATAGTTTTTTGGGAAGTTTGTGGGACATCAAATACAATCATTTTTCTTTATTTTATCTTTTAATTTTTTTTCTTCAAAAATAATCACAGCTGAAAATATCTAAGAAAAAAGTTAAACCAGGGGCCATCACAAGTGTTTTAAACGTTAATAAAAGTGTTGTTTTGTTTGGGGGGGAAATCATTCAAGAAAAATAATTTTTCCCCTTTACTAAAATATGGAAATATCAATGATAGAAAATTTTTTCCAAGTAAAATTTTAGATCATCAAAAAGAAAATTTTTTTTATTAATGGAAATTAATACCATAAAATTTTTTTAACATTTTTTGGCTGCTTCCCCCCTGGGGTGGGTACCCCAAAAAGAAGAAAATTTTCTGATTAAAATTTTTTTTACCCCGGCCGTGGGATGATCTGCTGTTCGTTGTTGTGGCCGGGGGGTCTGAATCTGAGGCTGAGTAACGATTAGAGGGGCCCCCCCCGACAACTTTGGTTGCGAGGCAGGGGTCATCCTCGAAAAATATATTTAACCGGAACAAAACCGTCCTTTCCCTGCACTGGGTCTTATGATGTTTTAGCAGCTGTCAGGATCAATGCTGTCATCTTTTACACCGTTCTATCTTGAGATGTCTGGCTCCTCCATCAGGGGGCCCCACCTTCCCCCCATCATTGTGGCATCGTCAACCTGCTGGCCACCTTCATTAATGCTCTCATGACAAACTGGGCGGGGAAGATTTGCTGTACATCTCCAGTGTTCTCATGGTCTTGTCCCGGTACCCCCCTTGGGTATATTTCTATCTAAAAGGGAACTTATCTAAAAAAAACTTTATGATAAAAAATTTTTTAAAGGGGGGTTTTTGAAATATTAATACACTAAAAACTAACTTCTCTTCTTTAAGTTGAGATGTTGCTTAAAAAAATGTTAATGTAACTTTTTGCCCAAGTACTTGATGGTTTAAAACTGTTAGGTTAGGTTAGGTTCATCAATTACTTGATAAAGGGCAGCCGTGGGCAAAAGTTGAATTAAAAACATCCCCTGCCCTGTCTTTTTTTTTTTTAAAACTTTGGGGTCATTACTGGTTCAGAAAAATGTGTTTATAAATTGTGAAAATTCATGAAAATCGTAAGTCAGATTAAAACACCTGTTTGGGACCAAAAGCTTAATCAAAATAACTTTCAAAATAGCCACTGTGTTATTCAGCCAGTGTCAAAATACAACTTTGAAAAATTTTTCCCCGGGTCACCCAAAACCAACCCTGGGGGGCCCCTTCCCCTAAGCCCCGAAAACCTGGTATCCCACTATGTCATTATGTCCTATCATTTTTCCATGGGGAGTGCACACACAGATTAGCTGGTCAACCCCAAAATTCCCCCCGCACTAGGCACCATCAGCCAGGCGCACCTCAAACCTGGTGCCTTCTTCCCCGGTTTCCCCAAAGTCAAAAAAAAAAACCTTCCTTTGATTTACAGTCTTTAAATTTCCTCTAATCAAAAAACTGCTAAAAAAAAGTTTTGGGGGTGGCAATGGGTAGCCCCTCATTTTTGCCCCCCCAATCTCTTCATGGAAAACCCCAGTGACCGAGAAATTTTTCCCCTCTTCCCAACACCTTTTTTTCTAAGATTTTTTGGGTATCTGGTTTTTTTACCCCGACTTTTCAATACCCCAGGTCCCTTCAAAAGACCCCGGGGTTGTCAAAAATAAATTTTTTCACTGGAACTCAAAAAAAATGGCAAATTTCCCCTTTCCCCGCGTCCTCCTGCGCGGGGCTCCCGACAGTGACAAACATACCAACAAGAAAAATTTTTTACACTTCTATTTGGCCCCAAAACACCTCCCAAAAAAGGGGGGGTTTTTTGGGTTTTTTTTTGGGGCTCTTGGATCTTCACCCCTTTTTTTTTGGGGAAAAAGTATTTACGTAACAAAAGCCTTCCTTTTCAGTTTAACCCTTTCTTCATGGGGGGTTCGAGTAAAGGCAAGCCCCCCCAAAAACCCCTCAACAAAAAGTAGTTCATTTCTCCCAAGTTTTTAGGTTGCCATGAATACTCTCAGGTTCTTGCTAGAACCCAAAAAAATTTTCCCCCAAAAAACATCATCTGTAAAAAGACCTCACAAAAAATACAGCCCCCCACCCCCAACCCACTTCCACATCAGGCGTCTGCACCACCCCTGTGGATCTGTTAAAAAATATGGGGGAAACTGGCAGAAATCTTTTATGTCTGCCTGAATGAACATCAAAAGGTCCCGAGACGACTTGGTACCCTGTGTCCCCCACAGGGGCTCCCAGGGGCATCGTGAATTGGGATGAACAGCTCGTCCTCACCGAACAAGATCTTAGGCCGACAATGTCGGAAGCCTTGCCCTTCCGGTCACTGACATCTAACCCCTGGAAACTAAAAAATTTAAAAAACATAAGCATAAAAAAAACTCAACCAGGCAAAGCACTGCTAATTTAACAACACAGGGTAAAGTCCCATTGTCTCCCCTCCCCCATCCCAAAATTTACAATTTTTGGGAAATTTTTACTCCCCTCCTCTCCACCTATAATTTTTTTTCTTTTTAAACCCCTTATGTTGAATGATCAAAGGGGCCCCGGCTGAAACGTTTTCTAAAAAATATGTCCCAGTATTTGCTCCGTGTCCTTAAACACAATAAGATATTTTTGCCTTATTATCTGAGACAAGTGGGATACCTGTCTTTGTTTTTTTTTGGGTTTTATACTCAATAATTATTTGGTTTTTTTTTTTAGTCATTCTTTTGAAATTCACAATTTGGATTACTCATTGTAAAAATCTAATTTTTTTTGTTTTTTTTTACTGGTATAAATGAATGGTTCACTGAGACCAAAAGTACCTTAAAAATTTTTTTCCCCCTATTTTTTGGGGGAAAAAAAATTTTTCTTTAGTTATAATAAAAATATTTGGGTAAAAAATTTATACCTTTTAATCAGTATATACAGTAATAGAGATATTAGTTTTATTAGACTGCCTTTTTATGGGCATTTAGTCTTAAATCAGAAAGAATCTTTCAATATTATTGTTTGAACTTTATCCTCAAATTTCTTTTCAATTAATTTTTTCTACTACCCTAACGTTGGTTCATTCTTTTTTAAATTTTTTAAATAGACTCCGCTCAAATATTTTTTGGCTATAAATGTGGGGGGGTGTTCATTGGGGTATAATTTGGGGGCTCTTGAAACCCCTTCCCCAAACCCCCGAATATCCAGCATAAATTTCTCACAGAACTGGTCTTTTTTAACTCATTATCTACTCAAAAATTGGGGGTTATACATTTTTTTAAATCCCCACACATTCCAGTGACTTGATTTTTTTAAAAAATTCTTTAATTCATTGATCTTAGATTGTTAGTCTTTATATCCACAAAAATGGAACATGAGCTTTAACAATGAATAACCCAAAAGAGCTCTTCACTGTTAATACCTGCCATAGTTTATCCGAAAAAGTATGGGGAAAACCTTTTAAAATATACAGAACGCCAGAGTTAATAACTAAGAAAAAACAATTCAATCTTCGTTGTTAATAATTAACCAGAGTTTACCAAAATGTATAGGAAACCTGATATTTTCAGCTATAGTAATAATATAAAACACACACACAAAAGGGATGGGGCGGACAACTCTTCCCCTGGGGCCTTAGAGAGGACGGGGCTTTTGCCACTAACCACATCTTCAACACATCCCTTGAAACGGGAACTACCTGGGGTTTGGGAAAACGCAAATGTAGTTCCCATTTTAAAAAAAGGAGACAGAAAAGAGACACTAAACTATAGACCAATGTCACTGACTGTATGTTAAAGTCATAGAAAGATTATCAAAAGGGGAATGGTGGAGCTCCTGGAAGGAACAAGATTATAAATGACAACCAGACGGATTCATGGAAGGCAAATCCTGTGTTACAAACCTTCGGGAGTTTTTTAAAAAGTCAAATCAAAAAGGGGGGTGGTTGATTGCATTTTTTGGGTTTTAAAAAGGGCCCTTTTGAACAGTTCCACAAAAAAGTGGAAGCTAGAGGATCAGGCAGTATAACAGGAAGGGCACTGAAAGGGGATCAAGAAACTGACGGGGGGCAACAAAGGGCATGGTACTGACAAGGTATCAAAATGGGCTCCTGTGGAGCGGGGTTACGGGGGTCAGTCCTAGGACCAGTGTTTTTTTCGGTATATGTGAATGACAAAGGGAAGGGATAGACCAGAATTTCCCCTGTTTGCAGATGATGTGAAGTTAAGAGAGTTAAATCAGATGAGGACCAGGCAGGGCTACAAAGAACCTGGACAGGCGGGAAATTTGGTCCAGAAACGGCCCTCAAATTTTAAACCCCCCAAAATGCAAAGTCATGGAATGGGGGAGGGCAAAGAAGACCGCAGACAGAGTATGGGCTAGGTGGCCAAACTAAACCTCAAAAAGGAAAAAGGATCTTGGGGTAGTAAAAACCAGACATCCCCAAAAAGGCAATCAACCAGTAACTGCTGCAGCATATGGGGCCTGGCAAACCTGGAATAGTTTCCGATCCATAAGGAATCGTTCAAGACCCGACACCGTGTAAGTCAGGCCCAATGGAGTATGCAGCACGGTTTGGAACCCACACCTGGTGAAGCACGTCAAAAATTAGAGAAAGTGCAAAGGTTTTCAAAAGGTAGTTCAGAGCTAAGGAGTTTCATAGAAAAAAGGTTAAAAAAAGGGATGCCCTGGAGGACAGGAGGGTTGGGGAAAGTGAAAAAATACAAAATCTGCGGTTGATAAAGTGGACAGAACGGGATGCAAGGGGGAAAAGAAACAAGGGTAAAAAGGGGTTGAAGACTCAGATGAGTCAAAGAGATGTTAAAGTATTTTCTTTTTAATCAAAATTGTAAGGAAGTGAAATAGCCTGGCAAGGATGTTGTGGGGGGCAGGAACCTACATAGTTTTAAAGGGTTAATAATGCGGGGGTCGAGTCAAGCTCCTGGCCCCGCCTTTACTGTTCCTGGTCCTTTTCCCCCTCCCAGGCTTTATAAACCTCTTTTAAAAACTATGTATGGTTCCTGCCCCACTACCCCTTTCCCCGGGGCTTTCCACTTCCTGCAATTTGACTAAAAAATACTTCCTAACTTTCCTTTGATCATAAGTTTTCAACCAATGTGCCCCCTTTTTTTTCTGTGTCCCCCCCGGAACATCTTGTCTCTGTCCCCCTTTCATTCCCCCAAAATTTTTATATGTCGTTATCATTCTTCCTAACCTCTGCCCTTTTAGGTCGGCGTTTTTCCCCTTGGGGCCTCCCCTTCCCGGACTTTTTGGCCCTTTGCCCTAATTTTTGGTGTTGGTGTGGTTTGGGGGTTACTCAATTGCTTTTTTTTGTTTCCATGGGTTTTGGGCATATTTTTGGGGCCCCCGCCCTTTCACTTTGTTTGGGGTTCCTAGGGTGTGTGGTTTCTCCCCCCAAGTTTTTGAGGGGGTTAGTTTTTCCCCCTTCCCGTGTGGGTGTGGTGGGTGGCGCTAACAATTCGAAACACAAAATCTGCCTCTTTCTTTACACTTTTTATTTTATTTTTTTATCGTTAAATAAAAGTAATACATATTTTCTGTTTTTCTTACTTATTATGTTTCTGAAATAAAAATATCATAAATAAAAAACATGATTTATAATTATTAATAATTTTTTTATGATTTTAACATTAAATTAAAATACAATTTTTTTCAGTGACAGTTTGAGGAGATCATAAACGGGCCCAAACAGTGGGGACAACAATCAAGTCTTTGTCATGGTTTCCCTTGTTAGTTTCATGGTCTATGTGATGTTTCTCCCTGGGCTGGGGTCCCATCCCATGGCTCTTCATGGGGAGGCCCTCCCTGCCAAGATAAGAGGTCCCTGCCTCTGTCTCACCCAACTGGTCTTGTACCTTTCTCATCACAAAACCTTCCCGTGATGGTAGAAGCCATGGGGCCCCCAAATGTATTTTCATGTTCGGGAATCCTTTTTGGTTCACTTTTGTAATCTTCTTCGGGTAGAAAAAAAAATAAGACTCTTGAAGAAATAAGGGGGAGCTGTCTGGAAGGAAGGCCCGGCCAACAGGAAAATCAGTACCATCTCTGGTTTTATGAAGTGATTGTGTTCTCAGGTAATGATGGGATGCCCGGCCTTTTAGACAACTTTCCTTTATTGATTAGGGGGAAGGAACTCTGTAAATCCAAACAATATTCCTCAGCAGTGATGGTCTCCTCAAGTGATGGTTCCTTTGGGAAAAACATGACTGCTTTTGGCAACTAATATCTTATCATTAAATTTCGGCAA
>WNWK01057629.1:0-10685 GCA_009830355.1 Cherax destructor
AGAACTAAGAAAGCAGACAGAAAAAATAGCAAAATATCCAGAGAACTAACAAAAGATCCAGAGAACTAACAAAACAGCCAGAAAAACTAGCGAAATATCCAGAGAACTAACAAAAGATCCAGAGAACTAAGAAAACAGTCAGAAAAACTAACAAAATATCCAGAGAACTAACAAAAGATCCAGAGAACTAAGAAAACAGCCAGAAAAAGAGCAAAATATCCAGAGAACTAACAAAAGATCCAGAGAACTAAGAAAACAACCAGAAAAAATAGCAAAATATCCAGAGAACTAACAAAAGATCCATAGAACTAAGAGGAAGCTAATATTCTCATTAAGCTGTATATTCTAGATTTTTTTCATTTTAGTGGGGAGCAATTGATCCAACAAACACTATCATCATGACCAATTTCCGTTTTGAGAGAAAAGTTTTTTTTTCGCACGAAAAAATGCCTGAATTATAGTTCATAATTTTTTGTCATTTTCGGCAATTTTTTAAAAAATCCCTAAAATCACACCGGAGGTAATATTTTCTATGCTGATTCAGAATATACACAGTAATTCCTAATTGAGGAAGCTAATATTCTCATTAAGCTGTATATTCTGGATTTTTTCATGTTTGTGGTGAGCAATTGATCCAACAAACACTGTCATCATGACCAATTTCCATTTTGAGAGAAAAAGTTTTTTCGTCCGAAAAAATGCCTGAACTATAGTTCAGCGTTTTTCGCTATTTTCGGGCAAATTTTAAAAATGACTTAAAATCACACCGGGAGTACTATTTTCTATGCTGATTCAGAATATACACTTAAGAATGTAAAAACAGATCGTTTTAGCACTATATGAGACCCTCTTTTCCCAGTAATTCCTAATTGAGGAAGCTAATATTCTCATTAAGCTGTATATTCTGGATTTTTTCATGTTTTTGGTGAGCAATTGATCCAAGAAACACTATCATCATGACCAATTTCCATTTTGAGAGAAAAAGTTTTTTCGCCCGAAAAAATGCCTGAACTATAGTTCAGCGTTTTTTTTCTATTTTCTTAGTTCTCTGGATCTTTTGTTAGTTCTCTGGAAATTTTGCTAGTTTTTCTGGCTGTTTTCTTAGTTCTCTGGATGTTTTGTTAGTTCTCTAAATATTTTGCTAGTTTTTCTGGCTGTTTTCTTAGTTCTCTGGATCTCTTGTTAGTTCTCTGGATATTTTGCTAGTTTTTCTGGCTGTTTTCTTAGTTCTCTGGATCTTTTGGAGAGATATCCTCAAGACCTTATTTATATCCCCTTTGTTAATACCCATTTTCCACTTGTATACCTCGATCATGTCTCCCCTCATTCTACGTCTTACAAGTGAATGTAATTTAAGGGTCTTCAATCTTTCTTCGTAAGGAAGATTTCTAATGCTATGTATAAAATTAGTCATTCTACGCTGAATGTTTTCTAACGAATTTATGTCCATTCTGTAATATGAAGACCAGAACTGAGCTGCGTAATCTAGGTGAGGCCTTACTAATGATGTATAAAGCTGTAATATAACCTCTGGACTTCTGGAAAGATAAACACACAAGCAGTATAATGTGATCCTTTATTGAAAACGTTTCGCCCACGCAGTGGGCTTTATCGAGTCAAAAACAGATCTTCCTGGATAAAAGAAACAAGGGTATTTATAGGATTTAGTCAGGTGGAGAATGTTGGGTCAGGTGGAGAATGCTGCATGTGACAGTCTTCAGTAAGTCAGTCAAGTCATTCAGTAAGTCAGTCAAGTCATTCAGTAAGTCAGTCAAGTCATTCAGTAAGTCAGTCAAGTCATTCAGTAAGTCAGTCAAGTCATTCAGTAAGTCAGTCAAGTCATTCAGTAAGTCAGTCAAGTCATTCAGTAAGTCAGTCAAGTCATTCAGTAAGTCAGTCAAGTCATTCAGTAAGTCAGTCAAGTCATTCAGTAAGTCAGTCAAGTCATTCAGTAAGTCAGTCAAGTCATTCAGTAAGTTATTCAGTAAGTCAGTCAAGTCATTCAGTATTTTGTGGAGGATGGGTCTCCAACGATTACGTGGACTGTATGTTACTTATCTTCTTGATGAATCCAAGAAGTCGCAGCCATCCCCGACTCCTACACAAGGGAAACATCTATGGCCTCACTCTCCACAGGGCTGTAAGATAAACATCAAGGGATTATAATTATTGCCCCAAAGGAGCGTATGTCCATATTTCAGTCTCAGATGGACTGAAAGGCGTTTTACTCACTGTTTTGGACTAAAAAGTCCACGCATAACCGCCGTCCATAGGTAAAAATTTAATGTTCTTGACTACAAGAACTGCGCAGTCCCCTGTTTGACCAGAACATCAAATTCTTACCTTGCTCGTGTAACTTTGAGCGATGGTGTTAGCTCCACCATATATGGCGGAAATGCTGTCTTGATTGTAGAATGCCGCTGAAGAATCCGTCTTGTTTCGATGGAGTTCACTTGCGATTGTCTCTACGTTCGTCTTTTTGCAGTAAGAAGCTGCGCACACTTCTGAATATACTGCAATGTTGATGTTATTCCCTAAACGCGCTGAAACAGAGTTCTTATCTTATTTCCCGACGTTAGTGGAGATTAACGGACGCGTACGAGTAATGTCTTTCTTGATTTACGTCGCCTCGTGCCGCATGACCCCTAGAGTCATATGACCCGTTCTTGCGGTGGCCAAATTCAATCTGCCCCTCATGCTGCCTTGTGGCTCGTGCCTCGTGCAGCCATGTGGTGCCACGAGGTGCCTCGTGGTGCTGTGGTCAGCACAATTCGTGACACACTGTTGACAGTACATCTGGCTTGAATTAAATTGTTTTTCTCAGCCAGACGCGCCTCCTCTGGCCCTTTCCTAAGGGAGGAAAGGGTGAGGGCCATTACCAAGGGTAGTAAGGGCGCATACCCCCTTTGGAGAATTTCTCCACACTGGGGCAGCGAAAAAATTTACTGAAAGTGAACTACTCATCACAACATTAATTTGATTTTCTCACTCGCCATCCTGCTGCTTGTCTTTTCTGAACAGCTTCAGTCTGTGTGGTTTCTGGAGAATCACTAATTTTATTTTTGTTTTCAACACTGTGTAATTCTAACGGCACTAATTTATCTATGGTCCGCTTATTCACTACACCTTTGCTCAAAACATCAACTGTCCTGATGATTCCATTTGCATCAGGATATATGGTCACAATTTTCCCAAGAGGCCAATGGGACCTCGGACCATCTTGTTAATAATCACTATGTCACCAGGTCTTAAGGACTTATAATTTCTGGAACAACAGCTCCATAGAAATGTTCTCTCAAGGAGGTGAGATAGTCTTCTGCCAATTTTCTCCCAGCGTTCAATCACTTTATTAAGGTGTTTGAATTTACGTCTGAGTTGTTAGGTTCGAAATAAGTAGGATCCTCTATGATTTCTTTATCATTCATGGGAGGAACAGGTTCGAGCCTTCACCATGTAGTAAATGAGATGGACTTAACACTTCTAAATTGTCAGATCATCGGTAACAGGGGAAAAGGTCTGTTTTTTTGACTTATTTTCTATTTCAGTTACGACTGAAAAAAAATTCTTCAAAGTAAATTCTCGGGCGATAAAAAAGTCCCTTAAACAACTTTTACAATGCCTATCATTCTTTAAAAAAATCCGCCGCCCTTGGGGTTTTGGGAAAATGAACCCCCAACGACAATTGCGTTGTTTCCCAGCATCTGTTGTTTCAGGCTGCTAAAAAATCTTGTTTATAAAAACCTGGGACATGCCCTTCTGGCAAAAAACCCTTTTCAAATAATTTGAAAAATTTTTTTAAAGGGGAATATCAGTCCTTTTTAGATGTATCTCTAGTCGTAGCACAGGTGAACAAACAGATGTACACCTTTATAGGTACTTTGTCAACGTCTTAGTTAAAATTATTCCCCCAGTGTAATCTACCCTGTCACCTCAAATGGAGGACATGACATACTTTTCAGAATGGGGGGGGTGGACCGGATACTGACATCTGCATATCATAATGACAAAGTAATACAGTCTCTGATTGTTTCTTCACACTTTGCCCCCCCGGGGTACCCAGTAGGATTGACGTATATAAAAAAGGGGTGTCAGCTCCCCCACCATGTAACACGTTACTGTGGGCATTCTGAATAATCAGTCTTAAAGCCAATGATTCTTGGGGATCAATACTGGATTTTTTTTCCTTAGGTAGTAAAAAATTATAATTCTTCCTCGACATCTTATATTTTCTAAGTTGAAAAAAAGTCCAAAGAATTAATCATATCAGGTTTCTTTGGAGATTTATCCTTTTTTTCCCCAGAAATTTATTTTGTAAAAAAACATCTTTTTTAATTTTCCCCCAGTATTTAATGGGTTTTTAGTAATTTCAAAATTTGGGTTTTTTATCCTTTAAGGGGTTTAAAGACAAGACTGTAACCTTAATTTTTTCCCCAAAAGATAGTATTTAGATCCATCAATGACTTTTTTTTTGTATCTGCAGTATTTAAACAGATTATTTCTGCTGTGTTCAAACGATTTTCCTTTGGCATAATGTGGCTTTTGCGGGGGTTTTTTTTCATTAGAAAAACCAGTTACCCCCGAAAGCCATAATTTTTACCCACAAAGTTCTTGGTGGGACACCACGTGAAAACATTCAGCTGGGTTCTCTTGTGTAGGCGTGGAGAAAGACATAGCCCTCTGCATCTCTCTTATTTCTGCTACTCTATTCTGTACATAGACCAACTTACTTTTATTATTTTTTAACCACTGGAGAACTTTTTGTCCCCCAGATCACAGTTTTTCAATAGTGAGTGATCAAGTACTTTGTTGAGATAGACACTTTTTTGTACCTCATAAGTGCTCCCTTTTTCCCCAATTTTTCTTTCCCCCCTTTTAAAGGGTCAACCTGGCCTTTTAAAAAATTTAAAAATACTTCCGTCCCGCGTTATATTAACTACAGCGCCAAAACCCCCTGGTTGACGCATCACAGAACACATTAATGTGCCCCTTTTTTTCCCCTTTTACCTATTTGTTGGGAAAAATTTGATAAAGTTTTTAAACCCCGGATATTTCATCCCATTCTTGACTCATTTCTTGGGCCCAAATTCTCATCAACCTATTTTTTATTTTCCCCTGCATCTTGCAAACATTTTTACCTTTTATGGTTTGGTGAGGAGCCCCAGGATCAAAGCATTGTGATACCTCTGACAGTAAACTACGTTTAGTAAGTGCTGCTTGTTTTTTGTTACCCTTTTTTAGACTCAAAGTGTCTTCCTGTTTTTCCCCAAATTTAAACCCCAAACAGTTTTGCATTCGGGGAAATTTAAATTTTGGGAAAAACTTTTTTATAAGTTCCTTAAATGATTTAATTAGTATTCCCACATCCTTAGGGCATATTTGTTTTTCTCTCTTTTTTGCTTCTCTGTATAAAATTTTAAATCCTCCTCTTCATTCACAGTACCTTGAAGATTGCCCCTAGAAACTTTTTTTTAAGATTTCTTTAAAGGGGGCTTTCGATTTCTTCAAATGTGTATTAAGAGTAGCTTCTAGTAAGTGGAGAGGATGTTGCAAAAAAATACTCACTTGAAACGATAATTTTTTACAGGACTTTGAGGATCATGTGGATTTCGGGCCCCAAAAATCGGGGTATAATCTCTATCTATTTCTTGTAGCCCCACTTTTAAAGGGGTTTGGGGAAAAATCAGCCGTGGGGGATATGGTTTTTTGGGGAAAATTTTATGAAAACCCTCTCAAAATTCTCCCGTTAGTGAGGCCCCGTCATCAGACAGTCATTTAAAGGGTTCTCATCTTTATTTGCACGTGCGCTGCAATTGTTACAAACGTAGTGGGGGTGGTTTCAAATTTTTTTCCCCCCTCCGTGGGGGGGTAGATAATGAGCATCTTTCTTCAACTTATCTTCGACTATTTCCTCAATGAATTTATTGTCTAACTGTTCTTTTATGATATTATCATAGACAGTCAGCACTCTGGTTCTTCCAAAGGCTCATGTTTTTGGGTCTTTCTTTTTCCCAAAATGCGATAATTGCTAGGTAGATGTGGGGGTTTTAAATTTTTGGGGGAACCAACCCAATACTGTCCATTTTCCCATATTTGACGTGTAAAATTTGGGGGGTTTTAAGTCTCAACTCGTGGGCAAAATTTACATCCCCCCTTTGCATCTAAATCCCCCTTATCAACTGGTTCATTCATTTCTTCCAGTAATGAAAATTTTTTTCTGTGGTACATGATCCAGTTATTCTTGTAACTAGTACATTTTCTACTGAATCAATTTCAGCTTTTTTCCCGGGGTTTGAGAGGGAATTGGACCACATACCCTTATGGCCCCCCGCTTTTTTTAAAAAAGAAAACATTTTACTTACTATTTTTTTCCACAAAACAGTGATAGTAATCACTTCCAATTTTTTAAAACAATTGGACTAATTGTGTCCGTCTGTATGTCAGGAAAATTCTTGCCCGGGGGCCCCCTTCATTTGCTGCAACTGATCTCTTAACCCCCCGGGTCTGCACTGATTTAAAAATCATGTCCCCGGCTTCACTGTTTTTTTCCCTTTTTCCCCCAGACCAACGTGAATCTGGCTAGGTCATTTTTTTGCTTACCAGAACTTTGGAAAAATCCAGCTATTTCTAACTGTATTTTGGCATGGGGGATTCATTTTTTTGCAACACTGTTCGTCTTTGAAAGACCTTTGAGCCTTGATCAAATAGTGTTAGCACATTGGTTTTTTTAATTTATTGGATAACTCTCAAACTTTGGGGGGAAAAATTGTTAGACTTATCTCTACTTTTTAATGCTGCTGTTTGTTGACTTCCTGACTCTGGGGGGTGGGTTTTTCAATAAGTGCTTGGGCATAATGCTGTATGATGCCCCCCGCATTTAAAACACTTTTTAAATTGAGCATTTACCCCCCCTTTTTTCACCTAAACACTTATGCCCCTTTTTTAGCTGTTGAGCACTTGTTTCCGTGCCTCCATTTTTTGTGTTTTTAATGCAATTTTCCCCCGTTTCCCCTCAAAAAATTAAAAGGGGGGATACGTTTATTTTGAAAACCCTGTTTCTGTCTGTTTTTTTTCCCCTTGAAAATGCCCCCATGGTTTTTATTTATTTAGTGGGGTATCCTTTTTTTTCCCTGAGTTGAAGGTTTTTACCCCAAAAAAGGGGGTTTGGTTTCTCACTTTTCTCGTTCCCCGTGCATGAGACTATTGTTTGAAACCCTTGCAAAATTTTTTCACAAGTGAAATAGCGTTTATTGAACATAATATTTAAAGTTCAATGGTTTGTGTTGAATTTATCTTGTATAATACCACTGATAAACCAATCACATTCCTTAAAAATTTAACCCTAGAGTTCTAAGACTTTTTAAAAAGACCCAATACTGTAAGTCTGAAGACAATGTTTGGGGGGTTTCAAGCGATTTGACTGCATGTCTAACCCTGGATTTTCAGCATAAGATTTATCTCCCCTAAGACAAAAGGCTAGAACAAAAATTTTTTGACCCCCGGGAAAAAGATTTAATGTTTTGGGTTCCCCTTTTTCACGAGATATCGAGATAATTGAACTTGAATCTCATCTATGTCAGTACTGAACACTAAAAATTAAACCCATAATAATTTTTAATTTTTTTCCTTCAAAAAAAGGCATAAAATTTTGGGGTAGAGTTGAAAAAGGGAAAAAGGTGGGGGGGTGGAGGGGTGTGGAGACGGTGTCTGCTGACCCCCTGGCTGTAGGTCTCTGTAAAAATTTTTTTGGAGATAAACCTTAAAATTTCCTTCCACCTTAATTGTTTTTTCCCAAAAAAGGGGGCCAAGACACTTTTAATTTCTTCCTTTGTCCCCTTGGAATCTAATTCCTTTTTCCCTGATCTCTGTTTAAAATGATTTCAGACGTTTAAAATAATTGGTTTTTAAATTTCCCCAAAAAATCATATTATTTTGGTCTTGGGTTAAACCTATACAGACTTTGGAAAAATTCCCCCCAATTGAGAATTTTCGTCTGTAACGTTAAATTTTTTTGGGTTTAAAGACGACATCTTGCTAGTATAATTTACTAACAGCACACAAGGTTTAAAACTCCAGCGAGTTTGTTTAGATTGCGTCAGCCCCTTTTTTTTTGTGTCTTTTAAGTCAGTGGCCTTGAGGGGGGGGGGGACAAAAAACAAACAACACGCTGTTTGTTTATGTCCTGAATTGCCCTTTTCAAAATAAACTGAGTCTCAGCACTGACGTCACTTCCCCCTGAAAATATTACTAAAATTTCACATATATATTCAATGTTTATATACATACATATGTCACTGTTACAATGTTAATTAATATGAAAGTTTAAACAATATCACTTCCCTATATTATATAAAGAACAAACATAATACGTACACAGTTTCTTCTCTTAATTTGTGTCTTAAAATTAAAACACTGTGTGTATATATAAACTGTTTATAATATACACATTCCAAACCAATTTTTCCCGTCAATCTGCTTCTCTGCTGACTTAAGCAGGGTTTAAAAGGGGTTTTTTTCCCGCCCGGGTAAAATGGGGTAGTGGGGGTGGGGCCCCCCCAAAAACTTCCCCCCCAACCCCTTGGGGGGCCGATTTTCCCCCTTTTTTCCCCCGGGGTCGGGGGGGGCCTGCCGGCTCCCTTTTCTATGCCTCCCGGGGGCTTATACTCTTTTAATGGGGGAGGACCCCTATATTCTGGTTTTTTTTTTAAAAACAATAGTTTTTTTGCTTTTTTTGAAAAGGGCCTTGGGTCTGGGGCATTTATACACTGGAGAAAAACTTTGGACCACCATTGGGGCCCCCTTCCCGGTTCGAATACGATCTACGTTCGATTCGAATAAACCCCAAAAAACCTTCGTAATGAACAAACCTCCGGTTCTGGGGCCATTTTGTGGAGGATGGGTCTCCAACGATTACGTGGACTGTATGTTACTTATCTTCTTGATGAATCCGAAGTCGCAGCCATCCCCCCCCCCCACACAAGGGGAAAAAACATGGCCTCCTCACCCCCAGGGCTTAAGATAAACATCAAGGGATTATAAAATTTTTTTTCCCAAAAAAGGGGAGTCCATATTTCAGGGCTTAGATGGACTGAAAAAGGGGGTTTTTTTTTACTGTTTTTTGGGGGAAAAAAACCCCCCAAACCGCCCCCCAAAGGGAAAAAAATTTTAAAAATTTTTGACTACAAGAACCGCAGTCCCCCTTTTTTTCCCCCAAAATCAAAAATTTTTACCTTGCCGGGAACTTTGAGCGATGGGGGTTTGGGTATATAAGGCGGAAAAGCTGTCTTGATTGTAGAATGCCGCTGAAAAAACTGTCTTGTTTCGATGGGGTTCACTTTGTTTTCTAAATTGTCTTTTTTCAGTAAGCTCCCCACAGATTACTGCAATGTTGATTTATTCACTAAACCCCTGAAACAAGTTCTTTTTTTTATTTCCCGACGTTAGTGGAGATTAACGGACGCAAGAGAATTCTTTTTTGATTTACGTTGCCTCGCGCCGCATGACCCCCCGTCCCCCCGACCCTTCTTCATGGGGCCCAAAATCTGCCCCCCTGCTCCTTTTGGGTCGTGCCTCGTGGGGCCGTTTCCAAAAGGGCCTGTGGTGCTGGTCAGCACAATTCGTGAAAACTGGGAACCCCGTACATCTGGTTAATTAAATTGTTTTTTTTAGCCAGACCCCCCCTTGGCCTTTTAAGGGGGGAAGGGGGGAGGGCCCTTCCCCCGGGAAAGGGCGCATACCCCCCCCTTTTGGGTTTTTCCCACAGTGTCAGTCGCATTCATAAAAGTTAAGCCATTCATGTCACAAATTTCAGTAAGTTAGTCAAGCATTCAGTAAGTCAGTCAAGCATTCAAAAAGTCAAACCCAAATCATTCAGTAAGTCAGTCAAGTCATTCATTAAATCAAAGGGCATTATAAGTCAGTTGTCATTCAGTAAGTCAGGGGCAAGTCATTCAGTCAGTCATCAAGTCATTCAGTCAGTCAGTCAAGTCATTCAGTCAGTCGTCAAGTCATTCAGTCAGTCAGTCAAGTCATTCAGTCAGTCAAGTCATTCAGTCAGTCAGTAAAAATCATTCAGTCAGCCCCTTAGTCAGTCAGTCAGTCACAGTCTGTAAGTCAGTCAGTCAAGTCAGTCAAGTCGGTCGTCCACAAACTTATGTTTACATTTTTTTTTGTGTAAAAAATAACATTTTTCCCCTTACGGCCCGGGGTTTTGTCTTGTCTAATATCTTTGTTTTTTTTGTTAATTAAAAATCAAAACACAATTCACTCTTATTTTATTTTTCCCCCAAAAAAACGGTTTGGGGAGCCAGGACTTCTTAGCAAAATAGTACTTAAAAGCTGGGATGGTGGGGGGGCCCCCGGGGGCTGGGAGGCGGGTGGTGGGGGGCTGAACCACAACAACAGTATTTGTAACAAGACTGTTTTTTAGAATGGTTATATGTTTTTTTCCCTTCCCCCCACCCCCTTTCCCTTTCCCAAATTCCCTTTTTTCCTCATAGTCTTAATTCTACCTCATAGTCTTAATTCTACCTCATAGTCTTAATTCTACCTCATAGTCCAATTTACCTTTTTTTGTCTTAATTTGTATTTGATAACTACAAAATCCCTTATTATTCAAGCTTTATTGCACAAATTTTATAATTATTATTGCCCCATTTTTTTATACTTCATTGCTCAATCTTGTTTTA
>WNWK01057630.1:0-10685 GCA_009830355.1 Cherax destructor
ATGTTAAAGAACTACGTTGTAAATCCAAAAAAGGGCAGCCGGGAAACTGACAGCACTTCGACGTATCTCGCATCTGTTGACAGTAGGGTTGGAAGATTCTGTATGAGGCACAAGTATGCTCACAACTTGAGTATGCTCCACTTTCTTGGTTTGCCTTTTTCCCCCTGTCATCTGAGACTGTTGACAGAGTGAGAACAGAGCAAGACGTCTCATCTCCGCCTGTACCCATCCTGGATAGATCTGTCATTTCAGCAGAGCCTTCAACACAGGGGGGATGTGGGGGCCTTTACTGTTATGTACAAGGCCAACATTGTCAAAGTACCCACTTGGCTCCACTTCGAGGACAGCGAGAAGCTAGGCTTACACCACAAGACGGGCAGCCAGCAGCAACTTCCTCTGGCTGTACCCTTACCCATAACATCCTTCATCTGAGATCATTTATCCCCAGGATGATTCGAGTCTGGAACACATTCGTACAGCATAATATCAACGAGATAAAGTCAGTTGATCAAATGAAAATGCTGGCCACAGATGGCTCCAACTTCATCCTGTTCCTACTTGTATGTTTCGTAACAATAAAAATGCTTTCAAATGAGCTGATGTAGGTAACATCTCTTAATTTTTCAATAAGTTAGGAATCATTAACTTGTCAATAAAGTTAGGAACCCTTTAACTTGTCAATAAAGTTAGGAACCCTTAACTTGTCAATAGCTTGTCAATAAATTTAAAGGGATCCTTAACCTAACCTTTCAAACCCTGTGAAAACAAAAGTGAGAGAGAGATGGGGGGCATCAGACATAAGAAAAAAAGAGAAAGGCCTGGCCAGGAGCGAATAACAATGAAGTAATAAGCAATTACAAACGAGTAATGATAAAAAAATAATCATGAACAGTTAGCCACAAACGGGCATCGCAAACAGCCACTAATGGGGCATTCGCAAAGTTAGCCACAAACAGGCCTTCGCAAACAGCACAAACGGCATTCCAAACAGTTAGCCACAAACAGGCCTTCGCAAACAGGCATTCGCAAACAGTTAGCCACAATCAGGCATTCACAAACAGCCACAAACAGGCATTCCCAGAAACAGCCACATACAGGCATTAACAAACAGCCACAAACAGGCATTCAAACAGCCACAAATTGGTAAGAATAAATAATCATATAAAACAAACCCCAGCACAGATAATCAATAACTAACAAGAAATACATGCGGGTTTTCAAACAAAACGATCACCCGCTCCCCTCGGAAAACCCTGATGATGTTCTCTCCTATAATTTTCCCCTGATGTCTTCACCGCCCAGGTGGATCTCTGAGGAGCTCCGCCAGGGGAAAAAAATTGCGGGGTCTCCAATCCATCGGGGCCCTGCAGAGGGAGATCGGTGCACTGTTGGGGGCGTCGGGTGGACCGGGGGTAGAACTGAAATGAGTTTTGGTGGGGTTGATGTGGAAAGTAGGGGCTGCATGGATTTTTGTGATATTGGTATGGGGGGATGGTTGATTTTGTTGTTAGTGGTAAGTATTTTTGGGAAAAAAAAGCATATGTTCTTGGGGTAATGGCCAGAACGGGCTTATTGTCGGGTTGATGGGTGTGGAGGACGGTGCTATTTTGATGACGAAAGGGAATAGTGGCAAAGGATGGATGGTGGAAAATTGGTTGTATAGTGTTATTGGTGGTAGGGCTTAGTGTGGGGGGGAGGAAATGGCGATGTTTGGGGATGAGGAGTAGGAAAGGAAGAGAAGCATAATACTGGGAAAGGGGTTGGGCCGGATGGAAAGGGGAAGGGAAAAGATTCGGTTGCAGTGGCTAAGGGTTGCCAAAAATTGTTTGGGGACGGCAGTGGCGAAAAGTGATATACGTGAAAGTTAATTGGGGTTTAAAGGGGGTAAAAAAAGAAATAAAAAGGTGATGACAAAGAGTTTTAAAAAGTCAAGCGATAAAGAAAAAAATATTGCACATTTCTTCAGTTAAAAAAAAAAAGTTAGTTTAAGCCCGTTCAAGGCAGGAAAAATGAGCTGGAACATATACAAGATCGTTTACGGCTCACATAGAGCCTTAAAGTCTTGAATATGTACTCACTGGGGCGGGGGGAGAGATACATGATAATATATACCTGGGAAAAACTCGAGGGGCCCGGTCTCTCTGCACATTATAACATCTGGACGAGAATTGGGAGGAAGTGCAAAATAAACCCAGTGAGGAACAATGGTGTGGTGGGTACAATAAAGGGGAAAACTGGCCCCAGATTATTAAACATCTTACCAAAAATACAGAAACTTTGCTGGAACAAAAAAGACGTCTTCAGGGAAAACTGGACAAAATATCTTCACCAGGTGCCAGATCAACCGGCTTTATGAATATGTGGGGTGGGCCTCCCCAAACCAAAACCCAATCGACACTAGCCCAACGAGCCTTGCCCATGGCCGGGGCCGGGGGTGAAAAAAATTTTTAAACTCATCAAAATTTTTCAAAATTAAGGGTATAAATAAAGAGGGGAAAATTTTCTGTGTCATATGGGGAGATTGACTTGACCCCACTGACTGGTGGTGTACGATATCAGCTTTTATGACCTTTGTATATAATAGGTTTAAACCAATTAAAAAAACATATCAAAAAAAAATGTACAGAGGTGAGTTAAACAAGGAATCACGCTTTTCACTGACACGCTGATAAATACATTACTTCAAGCCTATTTCCATTATCCCGTATCGGCTATTAATACAATATGACAAAGAGGGACTTTTAAATGTGATATATTTTAAAAAGGGAAATTTGGTATTGGCAAATATATTAAACAAGAGAAAGACAAATAAGTAAAACGTACCTGGTTGAAAAACTCTCATTACACGGTGAATGTCGGGTTCGATTCCCCGACGGGGTGGAAACATAGGACTTTTCCTTACACCGGTTGTCTATGTTCCCCCGTCGTAAAAGGGGTACTTGGGTGTTAGTCGACTGGTGTGGGTCGCATCCTGGGACAAAAGACCAATTGCCCGAAATACTCTGCTAACAAACCTTTCTATATAGTAGTACGTCATTGATGTCAGCTAGGCTGTATACCTTGTACATGAGTGTAATTAAAGATATTATTATTATTAGTATTATTATAAGTATGATGAAGTGAACAAAGGAAATCTGACCAACTCGCCCTCCTACTTAACAAGGATACATTGAGAGGTGCGTAACATGTAAATACATTTGGTTTTCTTTGATCCTATTTTAGGGGTTAAAGTTCCTTGACTGGTTATGTACAGATTTCAAAAGTTAAATCGTTATAATTTATCAGATTATAAACCTTTGGGGAAATCCTTTCCTTTGTGTAGCAGACAGGCATCAAACCTGTTAGTCAAAACAATAAAAGTGGGTACATATGCATATATTTTCTGGCGTTCTTAGTGTTATATTTTGAACCGCTCCCCTTTTTCCGTCTCTATCCACATCAACCTTTTACCTCCCCAACCCCCCCCCACCTTTTCTTCCTCTCTTTCCCTCCAAAACCCCCTCCCACCTTTCTCCCCTCCACATCCCCTCATCTTTTCCCCCTCCAAAACCCACACCCCCGTTTTATCCCTCAAAGCCCCCCCACCCCCCCCCCCCCCTTTCCCACTACACAACCCACACCCCCCTTTTTCCCCCGTACACAACCCACACCCCCCTTTTTCCACTACCCCCCAACCCCCCCCCCCACCCACCTTTTCCCACGTACACAACCCCACCCCCCTTTTTCCCCACGTCCCCAAACCCCCCCACCTTTTCCCACGTACACAACCCACCCCCCCTTTTTCCCACTGCCAACCCACCCCCACCTTTTCCCACTCCAACCCCACCCACCTTTTCCACGTACACAACCCACCCCCACCTTTTCCCACTTAAAAACAATACCCCCCTTTTACCCACCTTCACAATCCACATCCACCTTTTCCATTCCTCAATCCTTTTTTGTGTTCTTGCAAATTGAGTATTGAAATTAAACAAAAAATTTGTTGCTAAGGGTTTTTGTGTATTAACTCTAATTGCACAAAAGCAAATTTTAGTATATTTTAAAAACATTTTTTTCTAACTACTTTTGGGACGCTGTTCAAATCTGAACAATTTTGACCCCCAAAAGTCATTTTCCCCTAATTTTCGTTTTTTTTCACTTATATTATTGTTTATTGAGTACCCACTTATTTTATTGAAAATGATTTATGGTTTTGTTTTATTTTGTTTTTTTTAAATTAACGACAGTAATATATTTTTTTTTAAATGTGACACCTTCACTCTGACAAAGCAGAGATGAAGCATGTCCCTCTTGTCCTCCTCTGGTGTGAACGACGTGATTGCCAAATTGTGGGCACCTCATCGCTGTTGTGGCTTAACTAACCCTTTACACAGTGATTTGCATTTGCAGCCCCGATGGTATGAAGGAACCAAAGGATCATCCCAAGGGAAAAAATTCTGCATTACACGAGTGGGGGATTTTTTTTAAAAAAAAAAAATCCAAAAAAACGTATCCAGATCCTCCTTCTGTAACCAGACCAGCGGAACATTCGGGAGATCTGCCAGTTATACCACCATCCTGTGATAGCTTTCTCTTTGATGATGAAAAACTAAATAAGACCAGTTGAGCCAGTGAAGTCAGAAACCAGGAACCACATGACTTTAACTATCTTGTGCATGACCTTTTTTTCCAAGGAACAGTCAAAGATACTTGGTTCAAGATTGCTCTGGTGGAATTCACTGCGCCCAGATACAAGAATCAGTTTTTCAGAAAGCGACGGGAAAGTCTGAAGCGAAGTGAAAGAATAAATTTTTAACTGTTGTAATAGTCACGATTTTTCGATTTTTGGGTAAACATCTGATCTTTAATGTCGTTTGTTTATTGATTCAAGGAAAACAAGCTAAAAGCAGCCAGTTTTACTTCAAAAAGACAACGCCCTACCAATCATCATTTTGACGAAAGTCTCAAGATGCTGAGCTGAGATCATAGGGGGATTCAAGAACACTTGAGCAGTTTTCCTGGGCAGTCATCACAGCGATAGTACAGAAATATTGTGAAGAAATGACAGCATATCATTTCTTTTTTTATCCTGAAAAGAGCTCACCTTTTTAAAAAAGTTGGCCCACTGATAGTGCTAAATTGTCCAGTTTTTTTTTTTTTTTTTTTTAGTATTTTTTTTATTCAAAACTTGTGTATTTATAATCTTTTTACTAAATCAGATTTTCAATACCAATACCTGTGGAACTATTATGAAAACCTTAACCCTTAGTAAATTAAGTACCCTTAAGTTTCAAACGTCTTGGCAATATGCAAGACACCATGAATACCTTAACCATAGGTTTTCAAACCAACCTGCAAAAAGGAAAACCAAGAAGTTTCTTTTCCTGGGAAAGGAAGCACCTTTGACCTCACTATTATTTCTGCATAAGGCTTAGCAGAATTCCTTGCCAGAAGATCTAGGTGAAAAGTGCACCGTATTTGTTCCCACCTCTAAAACAGATAAACTGAGAGTAAAACCCCGGGCAACTCAGTCTCAACCCCTTACAGTTCCCAGACATATGAAATAATTCATGATATTTAACAAAATAAATCTCTTCCAGAAAAAAGCTCGTTTAAAAAGGTAGAAGTGGGGCGGGGGGGGAATTCTAACCATGCAGCTTTACAAAGAAAATTTTATGAATCCCCTCACCTTGGCATCGTAATCCACCTTTTTAAAACCCAAAAAACCGAGGGTTTCTAAAACACCTAAATCAGTCTCTGGAGAGAGGAAGAATTAAGGTAAATAAGTAATTTTAGATTTTTCCCCTATTGCAAATAAGAGGGCCATTCAAGAGGGGCATTATTATGCTTTAGAGAAGCATACCAAGAGACGTATACTCCCCTCCAGAGCAACAAGGACATCAAAAAGGATGCCAAAAAGGACATCACCCTTTATAAATGGTTCCTTTCTGGAGAAATTTTACCCCCACAGTTTACCGGGCCCCCTTTAAATGCCCTTTTGAAAAAGAGATAACTAAAATATAATAAATTGTGTGGGGGAAAATGTGCACCTGGTGTCTCAGGTGCGCATTTTTGACGTCATTATAGATAACGTTCTCCTGACACTGATAAAACAAAAAAACAATGATGTGCTTCTAGGAGCCAGTAGGGGGGAATATTGTGGAAGACATCAACATAAAATTTATATTAAAACCAGTTTTTTTTCTGGATATTTAGTGGTTAAATTTCAGGAAAATTTCCGATGATGGATCCCTCAATTTCTGACTGGATATGTCAGGGGAAGCATCTAGTATTCCTATTGAATCCCTTTCATAGATAATTCCAGCGACATTTGCATCCCTAAGTACAAAAAACCGCTTTGCCACTTGCTCCATCTTTGGAAGATGACAACTAGGCTTGAGCATGCTATTCAGGTATGCACTTCCTCCCTCGTCTGCTATAACAATAAGTGAAAAACTTCCCGCAAGAAGAGCAAGGATGTAATAATTACATTAACACACGAGGAACTTATTAAGAATAGTTCACTGATCCCTTACTGGGAAAAAAATCAGAAAAAGATGCCACAGCTTGATCGTTATTACAACTGCAACAATGGTGCTGGCCTAGGGTTAGATAATCGGTGATTTCACATGTTAAGAATTGTCACATTTGTTAAAAAAAAAAAAGGTGATATGAATTTTTTTGGTTCATATTATTCATCGTAAGGTTTTAATAGTGACTCTCTTCCTACTACTACATCTTCCCATACCTGGGCATTGTTAAGGGGATAGAGATATTTCTAGAGAACTTTCTTATTTTGCAGTCTCTAGGTTAAAGGGTTTCCCTTGGGAAAGCCTGTCAGTTGATAAAGCTGATAATAAATTTAAAATTTTTTCTAAAGTAACCCCCTTTTTTGTGATGTGCCCCAGTGCTGTACCTTAGATGAACACAACGTGGATGTTCCGGAAGAAACACCTATTAAGTAAACACCATACAAAATGAGTCCTGTCCAACAGAAAGCTTCTCAGGGGAAAAAATATAATTTGTTATCCCAAAAACTTGTTGAAAGAAAAAAAGAATCCATGGGCATCCCAAAATATTTGTAGTTAAACCTGTTTGCTTTCCTGTCTGCTTTCACTTTCATAATGGTCTCCCCCAGCTACCTTGTAACCCCTTTTGGAATAAGGAATGCACTATCTTCATTCCAATGAATAATGTTCAGTTTTAACATAAAAAAATTGGGAAATTTGGGTTTATGCTTTTTTTTAGACGACCTGGTTGCCTGCAGGAGGATTGGAAAGGAGGTAAAACCCGTCTACATGCTCTTTGGGGAAACCTGTCATGTATAATTTTACCGTCACCCTGCCTTTTGTGAGTTCAGACTAATATCAAAATCTTGAATTTATTGGAAAAAGTAAAAGGGGAAAGCCAGTAGAAACTAAGATAGGAGCTATTTCTCATTTTTTTACTTCCCAGGGGGCAGGAAATACTGCAAATTTTTTTTTTTGCATGGCAGGATATTACTGCAGACTTTGTCCCAAAATTTTCTAAGATAACTAGCTAGTACAAAAGTGAAGTTTATTTGGCTGGGCTTTTTGTGAACTGGCATTCCATCATCTCAAATGGTTGTTCACCTCAGCATATATTCTACAAAGCCCCAATTTTAGTCTAAATTCATATTGCATAATGATGCAAGTAATTATGCCATAGGAACTGTTCTTTTACAGAAGAAGACAAGGGGGTTTAGCTCTGGTTTTAGCTTTGGAGACTTTGAATGATGGCATTTCACCTGATATTGAAATCATTAAGCCCCATAACCCACGGGGTTTACTAGAAATTAAGTACAATAATACTAGAATTATGAGGTGGACTTTAGTTAAAATAGTTAAATTAAAACAATATAGTATTAAAGAGCTGTCAATAAATAAAGTATCGGAATCATTTTAAATTTTTTTTTTGAATACTTTTTAAATGAAGGAATTTTACGTAAAAATAATAAATAATTTATACGGGGAATGAAGTCAGATATTTGAAGGATTAGAAAATGCAGCAATAACGCCGTCAATTCTCACTAAAGGGCAGTGATCATTTATATAAAAATTTTGCTGTCATTCAAATTAATGTTCTTATTCGCCGTTTCACATTATAACCCCCTTGGGGCTTACATTCTACGTTGTTACCATGACATAACACTCTAAATTAGGCTTGTTAGACACAGAAAAGAACACAGGATCGAATCTACTCTTCCCTAAATTGATCACAGTCTATTGTACTGCATAGGGCCTTCCACAGATCTATATCTAACTGCCTTAAACTGAAAAAAGAAAGCCTTTCCCACTAGTTAGACCAGGGAATCCACCAACCCAGCTAGTTACAGGCGACTGATTTGACCCATGAAGCACTCCCTTAAATCCATCCGATTCAAGTGACTGCATCTGTCTCCTTTAAATTTTTACCTAAAATCTAAAATATTCGTTTGGAAAATAAAGCTTCTGAATATTTTTAACATCACCAGTATATTTTTTTTTTTTTCCCTTTCCCACATGTGAAAATAACGTCTAACAATTGAAATTAAAACAAGTGGAGGGAAGGGGGGTAGGGGTCGGCCTGGAAATGGGGAGGGGGGGGGTAAAGGAGGTTTTTGTGCGGGGGGGCTTGGACTTCCAGCAAGCAGGGTGAGTGTATTTGATGGGAGTGAATGGAGACAAATGGTTTTTAATACTTGACGTGCTGTTGGAGTGTGAGAAAAGTAACATTTATGAAGGGATTCGGAAACCGGCGGGCCCGGGACTTGAGTCCTGGAGATGGAAGTACAGTGTCTACATCTGAAGGGGGGTGTTAATGTTGAGTTCTATAACTAGTGTAAGCATACCCTGGCAAGACAGTGATGGAGTGAATATGATAAAAGTTTTCTTTTCGGGCCACCCTCCCTTTGGGTGGGAACCCGGGCCCGATGTTTAATAATATAATAAATAAAAAAACAAGTAAATATGCCCAAAATATCAATTACAATCTTCAAACAGTAAATATTATCCTAACTATTCATTTTTTTAAAATTAATTTTACCCTAATCGGGCATATAATCACATAGAAAGCTGCAAGAATGTATTTTACTGAAACACAAAAACTAATCAAAAAATAAATATATATATACTGATAAATTCACAAGTATGCCAATCTGCAAAAACCCTACCATTTATTTCTGGCAAAAACATACACCATGAAAATACAAAAAGTTATGCTTTTGACAAAAAAAAAGTAAGTTTACAAATTATAAACAGTTGGTCTTTGGGGGAATGCCCCCCTCAGTTTCTTTGCTCCATGGAATCATTAATAGTTAATTGATACGTTGTGCCATAATCTAATATACATTAATTAAAAAACCCCCTCCACCTTATAAAAGCCATATTCCTTCACTGCAATCTTTTCCTAATAAATCCTCTCGTTCAAAATTTTATCTCCCATTTCCTCCATTGCCTGTACGTCACATACACCAGCAGCCTATACTACCTCATTTATTTTAAGCCTAGACCCCGTACATCCCCTTTCCCCCCCCCCCACACGGAGCCTATGCCTCAAAAATCCATCACCTACAGTCTATGCTTATATCCCCCATGATTATACCTCATATATCCCTCACCCCACCTATTCCTCAGTCATACTGTTTCCCCCACCCATCTTTTTTCATTTCCCTCAAACTCTTATATTAGCTATATTAGGTATAGTTATAATAGTTACAGCTATAGTGGTCAGGTAGATAAGTTTGTGATATTAGTTGTTAGATTGGAAAAATAACATTGAAAATTATATTAATTATGTTAGTTACACCATTATCAAAATTAGCTGCGATCACGTTAGTTTTAGTAATATTAATTCAATTACGTTAGTAACGTTCAGATTAGTAACATTCTGAATCGCTCATTACTTCTCCTTTTTCAGCAACAGGGAAATTTTAAACAATCTTATTAATTACCCTCTGACGCCCTGACCCCAGCAATATTAATTGCTGCCTGTCTACCGAACAAAATTTAAATTTTTAGCGCTAGTAATTCCTTTTACACTTTTTCTTACAGTATGACACTCAATTACTGCTGACACTGCTAATTCCTGTCAAATTTTTTAATTCCTACCTGGCAGTTCTGACGCTGTCTGAAACTAGTAAAACTTTTAAAAACATCCCGATGTCTGTCACAACAATGCCCAAAATAATTAAGAAAAAGGTTTTTTTATATATATATATATATATATTTTATTATATATATAAAAAAAAAAAAAAAAAAAAAAGAGAGAGAGAGAGAAGAGGAGAAAGAGAGAGAGAAAAGAGGGAAGGGGAAGGGAAGAGAGAGGGAAGGGGGGGGGAGGGGAAAGGGTTTATTTTAGCCGGGGTTTGTGACACCCCGTTAACTTAAATTACAATACAAAATAAAATGAGATAGTATTTATCTGAAATATGGGGGCTGAAGGGGAAACTGAAAAATGAAAAGGGATAAAAATGAAAGAAAACGGGGAAGTATAAGGCTTTGTTTATCATAGTATATCATAAAATCCTTTAAGGCAAGGAGGGTATTTTAAAAAAATACCTTAAGATTGACATAAAAAAAAACATTGAAATCTTCAAAAAGAGAGTTTCAGATTTAAGCTATTATTTTTTTTTTTCTTATTGAGTTTTTTTAAAACACTACAGGTTTAGTCGAATAGGGATATCAAAAAAGATTTTTTTTTTTATT
>WNWK01057631.1:0-10685 GCA_009830355.1 Cherax destructor
CAACTGGGCTCAAAATATCAAAAAGCCATTTAGTTAAGTTGTAAGAAACTGAACCTATGGAGCTAATAATTGGTCTAACTGGATTACCTGGCTTGTGTGTTTTTATTAATCCATACATATAAGGTAAAGATGGATTAGTGGAAGTAAAATTTTAATTAATTCATCTTTGCCTTTTAGTAGATGTTTTATTGTTTTACTGAAATTGGTGTTAACAGTTTCTAGGGGATTCCTTCTAAGTTTAAAATAGGTTTCAGTACCATCTAGAAGATTATTCATTTTATCTTGGTAATCAGTTTCTTTCAAAATTACTATTGCATTTATTTTAATCTGCTTTAGTAGGATGCAAATTTTTATTATTAATAAGTGTATCATAAGACTTAAAGAATCTTTGAAGGCAATTGGGAATATTTTGTTTTAACATAGAGCTATTCCATTCCCTTACTAATATTAACTTCATCAGTGGATAAATCAGAAGATTTTTCAAAGTTTCAAAAGGCTTTTGCAATTTCATCTTTATTAAGTTGTTTTGAAGTTGTAAAACTTAGACCGAAACCTACATAACCAGTTGTTTTTATGTAATATTTTATCTGATAAGTTAATTACAAAATTGTTATTAGCAGCTTTTTCCTATCACTGTTTTCAATTATAATGTCTAATTTTCATTGTAGTTCGTTTTTTAGTTCATTACAAATTCGTCTGAGTTTATTATAACAATGATCCAACATAATATGTTTCCATTCTGATGGAATGACCTGATTAAAGGAATATTTTATCCATCAAAATGGAAACATATTATGTTGGAACATTCTATAATAAACTCAGATGAATTTGTAATTAACTTGTTGGGAAACCCTGCCTTGGTTTCCCACCAAGGCAGGGTGGCCCGAAAAAGAAAAACTTTCATCATCATTCACTCCATCACTGTTTTGCCAGAGGCGCGCTTACACTACAGTTATAAAACTGCAACATTAACACCCCTCCTTCAGAGTGCAGACACTGTACTTCCCATCTCCAGTTTCCCATCTCTGGTTCACTGACTTCCTTCATAGATGTTACCTTGCTCATATTCAAACATCATGTCAAGTCCTAAAAACCATTTGTCTCCATTCGCTCCTATCTAACACACGCATGCTTGCTGGAAGTCAAAGCCTCCCGCACACAAAACCTCCTCTACCCCTTCTCTCCAACCTTTCCTAGGCCGACCCCTGCCCTGCCTTCCCTCCACTACAGATTTATACACTCTCGAAGTGCATTCTATTTTGTTAAATCCTCTCTATATCTCCGAACCACCTCAACAACCTCTCCTCATCCCTCTGGATAATAGTTTTGGTAATCCCACACCTCCTCCTAATTTCCAAACTCCGAATTCTCTGCATTATATTCACACCACACATTGCCCTCAGACATGACATCTCCACTGCCTCCAGCCTTCTCCTTGTTGCAACATTCACCACCCATGCTTCACACCCTTTCATAAGCATTAGTATAACTATACTCTCATACATTCCCCTTTTTGTTTTCATGGACAAAGTTCTTTGTCTTCACAGACTCCTCAGTGCACCACTCATCTTTTTCTTCTCGTCATTCGTATGATTCACCTCATCTTTCACAGACCCATCTGCTGACACATCCACTCCTAAATATCTGAATTCATTCACGTCCTCCATACTCTCTCCCTCCAATCTGATATCCAATCTTTTGTTACCTATTTTTTTTGTTACTCTCATCACCTTACTCTTTCCTATATTCACTTTTAATTTCATTCTTTTACATACCCTACCAAACTCATCCATCAACCTCTGCAACTTCTCTTCAGAATCTCCCAAAAGCACAGTGTCATCAGCAAAGAGCAACTGTGACAACTCCCACTTTGTGTTAGATTCTTTATATTTCAACCCCACACCTCTTGCCAACACCCGAGCATTCATTTCTCCACTTTTCTTACAATCACATCTATAAATATATTGAACTACCATGGTGACATCACACATCCTTGTCTAAGGCCTACTTTTACTGGTAAATAATCTCCCTCTCTCCTACATACTCTAACCTGAGCCTTACTATCCTCGTAAAAACTCTTCACTGCTTTCAGTAACCTACCTCCTTTTCCATACATTTGCAACATCTGCCACATTGTCTCCCTATCCACCCTGTCATACGCTTTTTCTAAATCCATAAATGTCACAAAAACCTCTTTACCCTTATCTAAATACTGTTCACCTATATGTTTCACTGCAAACACTTGGTCTACACACCCCATACCTTTCTTAAAGCCTCCTTGTTCATCTGCTATCCTACTCTCCGTGTTACTCTTAATTCTTTCAATAATATTTCTGCCATACACTTTACTAGGTATACTCAACAGACTTATTCCCCTATAACGTTTGCACTCTTTTTTTGTCCCCTTTGCCTTTATACAAAGGAACTAGGCATGCTCTGTACCAATCCCTAGGTACCTTACCCTCTTCAATACATTTATTAAATAAAAGCACCAACCACTTCAAAACTGTATCCCCACCTGCTTTTAATATTTCTATCTTTATTCCAGCAATCCCAGCTGCCTTACCCCCTTTCATTCTACCCACTGCCTCTCGAACTTTCTCCACACTCACAACTGGCTCTTCCTCACTCCTACAAGATGTTATTCTCCTTACTATACACGAAATCACAGCTTCATTATCTTCATCATCATTTAAAATTCCTCAAAATATTCCCTCCATCTTCACGATACCTCTAACTCTCCATTTAATAACTCTCCTCTCCTATTTTTTACTATCAAATCCATTCGTTCCCTAGGCTTCCTCAACTTATTAATCTCACCCAAAACTTCTTCTTATTTTCAACAAAAACTGTTGACATCTCACCCACTCTCTCATTTGTTATCTTTTTACATTGCTTCACCACTCTCTTAACCTCTCTTTTTCTCTCCATATACTCTTCCCTCCTTGCATCACTTCTACTTTGTAAAAACCTCTCATATGCTAACTTTTTCTCTCTTACTACTCTCTTTACATCATCATTCTACCAATCGCTCTTCTTCCCTACCGCTCCCACTTTCCTGTAACCACAAACTTCTACTGAACACTCTAACACTACATTCTTAAACTTACCCCATACATCTTCAACCCCATTGCCTATACTCTCACTAGCCCATCAATCCTCCAATAGTTGTTTATATCTTACCCTAACTTATAATCAAAACTTAGTGCTAAACCCACAAAGGACCCACAGTTGCAGGGTAGGGTGTGTTTAGTATTTATTAACCTTGATCTGAGACTACCGATTGAGAGGAATGATAAAGGAAGTATAATCCAAAGATGTGTAATAAATCTGTTGCTGTCAAATATCAAAGAGGGAGTCTGTGTCAAAGGTGGGGCCGTCAGCGAGGAGGGAAGATAAAGTAAGGTGGGGCCGTCAGTGAGGAGGGAAGATAAAGTAAGGTGGGACCGTCAGCGAGGAGGGAAGATAAAGTAAGGTGGGGCCGTCAGTGAGGAGGGAAGATAAAGTAAGGTGGGGCCGTCAGTGAGGAGGGAAGATAAAGTAAGGTGGGACCGTCAGCGAGGAGGGAAGATAAAGTAAGGGTGTTAGAGCGGTGACGACGTCGTGCTTGCTGGTAAACAAAGCAGACCAATAGAATATGGACAATTCTCACAGAGTGGAACTGGCCGCCTCTCCATGAGATAACCATGAGTGGGACGTGTGTACGATGCGAAGACCGGAAAGCGTAGTCTTCCAACCACGACCTCGATTATAAGAAGACACGGTTTGATAGAACGTAATTTGTTATGAATCAACTCAGACCAACGGTTGTGAAGCTGGCAAGAGATTACTGCAAAATAGTCTGAAAATGAAATACCCCTAAAAGAAACTGGAAGGTCATGTACCGTTGACCTCGCTGTAGAGTCCGCCTGCTCGTTGACCTGACCATCAACATGACCTGGGACTCAGCAGAAAGTGATTTCTTTGTTTTTGCTATAAATGCGACACAACCAAAGTTGTATACAAAGAACTAGGGAATGAGGAGAATTATTCTTTTTGATAACTTACAAAGCATTGAAGGAGACTGAAACTACCACAGATGTTGAGGTAGACTGCGATGCAATACGTATAATCTCTATGAGAACTGCATACAGCTCTGCTGTGAAAATGGTAGCTGATTCTAATAAATAACCTAGGACAATACTGTTGGAAACACTGCTACAAACCCGACACCGTCAGAGGATTTAGAACCATCAGTGTAAACTGCAATGACGTGAGAATGAGACAGGAAGTCGTCGAGAAAAGGGGAACAAGAAGCAACTTTAGGAACTTGAGCTTTCTCTCACGGCAGTGGGGAAGAACAGACTCGAACTGTGGCAACCTACCAAGGAGGAAAAGAAAAGTTAGATGCCAGACGCCAGGGAACCAGTGAAGAGAAACCAAGAGCGAGTGAAGACGAAGAGATGGTGAAGAAATAATGGACCTCTACTAACGTACGTTAGTACAGTAACACAGAAGACCAGTACAGTACACTAACACAGAAGACCAATACTGTACAGTAACACAAAAGGCCAATACATTACAGTAACACAAAAGACCAATACAGTGCAGTAACACAGAAGGCCAATACAGTAGAGTAACACAGAAGGCCAATACAGTACAGTAACACAGAAGACCAGTACAGTACAATACCACAGAAGACCTCTACAGTACAGTAACATAGAAGACCAGTACAGTACAGAAACACAGAAGACCAATACAGTACATTAACACAGAATACCAATACAGTACACTAACACAGAAGGCCAATGCATTACAGTACCACAAAAGGCCAATACATTACAGTAACACAGAAGGCCAATACAGTGCAGTAACACAGAAGGCCAATACAGTAGAGTAACACAGAAAGTCCAATACAGTACAGTAACACAGAAGACCAGTACAGTACAATACCACAGAAGACCTCTACAGTACAGTAACACAGAAGACCAGTACATTACAGAAACACAGAAGACCAATACAGTACAGTAACACAGAAGACCAATACAGTACAGTAACATAGAAGACCAATACAGTAGAGTAACACAGAAAACCTGTACAGTACAGTAACACAGAAGGCCAATACAGTACAGCAACACAGAAGACCAATACTGTACAGTAACACAGAAGACCAATACAGTACAGTAACACAGAAGACCTGTACAGTACAGTAACACAGAAGACCAATACAGTACACTAACACAGAAGACCTGTACAGTACAGTAACAAAGAAGACCAATACAGTACACTATCTCAGAAGACCTGTACAGTACAATAACACAGAAGACCAGTACAGTACAATAACACAGAAGACCAATACAGTACAGTAACACAGAAGACCAATACAGTACAGTAACACAGAAGACCAATACAGTACAGTAACACAGAAGACATGTACAGTACAGTAACACAGGAGGCCAATACAGTACAGCAACACAGAAGACCAATACAGTACAGTAACACAGAAGACCTGTACAGTACAGTAACACATAAGACCAATACAGTACACTAACACAGAAGACCTGTACAGTACAGTAACATAGAAGACCAATACAGTACACTATCACAGAAGACCTGTACAGTACAGTAACACAGAAGACCTGTACAGTAACACAGAAGACCTGTACAGTAACACAGAAGAGTACAGTACAGTAACACATACGAGAACAGTACAGTAACGCAGAAGACTACAGTATTGTAACACAGAAGAGTACAGTAGAGTAACACAGAATAATACAGTAGAGTAACACAGAATAATACAGTAGAGTAACACAGAATAGTAAAGTAGAGTAACACAGATGAGTAAGTACAGTAGCACAAAAGAACAGTACTATAACACAGAAGAACAGTTCAGTTACACAGAAGAACATTTCAGTTACACAAAAGAACAGTACAGTAACACAGAAGAACAATACAGTACAAAAACACAAGACCAGCACAGTAACCCAGAAGAACAGTAAGGTAGAGGTGGCTGGGTTTATGCAATTCGGGGATACCTAGTTGTTTTAATGTTAACTCTGGTGAGTGCAATAATGTTGTTCCTCGTTACACTAATGAACAATATGAACAATACTGCTCTTCGTATGTCTGTTAAAGATACCTGCGGTGAATGTACGCAAATACGAAGACTACCATGACTGGAGTGGGAATAACACCATCGTGGCTACTGCCAGAGAGGCTGGAGTGGGAATAACACCACCTTAAGGGAGGCTGGAGTGGTAATAACACCACCGTAGCTACTGTAAGGGAGGCTGGAGTGGGAATAACACCACCGTAGCTACTGTAAGGGAGGATGGAGTGGTAATAACAACACCGTGGCTTCTGTAAGGAGGATGGAGTGGTAATAACACCACTGTTATTACCACTAAGTTTCTTTTGGTACAAAATTATAAATTTTTACATTAACATAAATGAAAAAATGTATCTTTAAGCGTATAAGAGAAAATTTTGGAAAGCACACACATACACACACACACACACACACACACACACACACACACACACACACACACACACAGCCCCGGTTGCCTGATGGCTAAAGCTCTCGCCTGATGCACGGAGGGCCCGGGTTCAATTCCCGGCGGGGCGGAAACATTTCGAAGTGTTTCCTAACACACACACATACATACAACAGGCCTAGTGTCAAATCGACATGTGCCTAGGACAAAATGGTAACTAACACACACACACACACACACACACACACACACACACACACACACACACACACACACACACACACATATATATATATATATATATATATATATATATATATATATATATATATATATATATATATCTTTCCTCCGTAAGCCATGCGTGTCGTATGAGGCGACTAAGATGCCGGGAGCAATGGGCTAGTAACCCCTTCTCCTGTACAAATCTACTAAAAACGAGAAGAAGAAAACTTTATAAAATTGGGGTGTCTGAATGTGCGTGGATGTAGTGCGGATGATAAGAAAGAGATGATTGCCGATGTTATGAATGAAAAGAAGTTGGATGTCCTGGCCCTAAGCGAAACAAAGCTGAAGGGGTAGGCGAGTTTCAGTGGGGAGAAATAAATGGGATTAAGTCAGGAGTATCTGAGAGAGTTAGAGCTAAGGAAGGGGTAGCAATAATGTTGAAGGATCAGTTATGGAAGGAAAAGAGGGAATATAAATGTGTAAATTCAAGGATTATGTGGATTAAAATAAGGGTCGGATGCGAAAAGTGGGTCATAATAAGCGTGTATGCACCTGGAGAAGAGAGGAGTGTAGAGGAGAGAGAGATTTTGGGAGATGTTAAGCGAATGTATAGGAACTTTTGAACCAAATGAGAGAGTAATTGTGGTAGGGGACCTAAATGCTAAAGTGGGAGAAACATGCAGAGAGGGTGTAGTAGGTAAGTTTGGGGTGCCAGGTGTAAATGATAATGGGAGCCCTTTGATTGAACTTTGTATAGAAAGGGGTTTAGTTATAGGTAATACATATTTTAAGAAAAAGAGGATAAATAAGTATACAAGATATGATGTAGGGCGTAATGACAGTAGTTTGTTGGACTATGTATTGGTAGATAAAAGACTGTTGAGTAGACTTCAGGATGTACATGTTTATAGAGGGCTACAGATATATCAGATCACTTTTTAGTTATAGCTACAGTGGGAGTAAAAGGTAGATGGGATACAAGGAAAATAGAATCAGTAAGTAAAAGAGAGGTGAAGGTTTATAAACTAAAAGAGGAGGCAGTTAGGGTAAGATATAAACAACTATTGGAGGATAGATGGGCTAGTGAGAGTGTAGGCAATGGGGTCGAAAATGTATGGGGTAGATTTAAAAATGTAGTGTTAGAGTGTTCAGCAGAAGTTTGTGGTTACAGGCGAGTGGGTGCAGGAGGAAGAGGAGTGATTGGTGGAATGATGATGTAAAGAGAGTAGTAAGGGAGAAAAAGTTAGCATATGAGAGGTTTTACAAAGTAGAAGTGATGCAAGGAGGGAAGAGTATATGGAGAGAAAAAGAGAGGTTAAAAGAGTGGTGAAGCAATGTAAAAAGAGAGCAGATGAGAGAGTGGGTGAGATGTTATCAGCAAATTTTGTTGAAAATAAGAAAAGTTTTGGAATGAGATTAATAAGTTGAGGAAGCCTAGAGAACAAATGGATTTGACAGTTAAAAATAGGAGAGGAGAGTTATTAAATGGAGAGTTAGAGGTATCGGGAAGATGGAGAGAATATTTTGAGGATTTGTTAAATGTTGATGAAGACAGGGAAGCTGTGATTTCGTGTGTAGGGCAAGGAGGAATAACATCTTGTAGGAGTGTGGAAGAGCCAGTTGTGGGTGTAGGGAAGTTCGTGAGGCAGTGGGTAGAATGAAAGGGGGTAAGGCAGCTGGGATTGATGGGATAAAGATAGAAATGTTAAAAGCAGGTGGGGATATAATTTTGGAGTGGTTGGTGCTATTATTTAATAAATGTATGGAAGAGGGTAAGGTACCTAGGGATTGGCAGAGAGCGTGTATTGTTCCTTTGTATAAAGGCAAAGGGGACAAAAGAGAGTGCAAAAATTATAGGGAATAAGTCTGTTGAGTGTACCTGGTAAAGTGTATGGTAGAGTTATTATTGAAAGAATTAAGAGTAAAACAGAAAGCAGGATAGCAGATGAACAAGGGGCTTTAGGAAAGGTAGGGGTGTGTAGACCAAGTGTTTACAGTGAAACATATAGGTGAACAGTATCTGGATAAGGGTAAAGATGTTTTGTGGCATTTATGGATTTGGAAAAGGCGTATGATAGGGTAGATAGGGGGCAATGTGGCAGATGTTGCAGGTGTATGGAATAGGAGGAAGGTTACTGAAAGCAGTGAAGAGTTTTTATGAGGATAGTGAGGCTCAGGTTAGAGTGTGTAGGAGGAAGGGACTATTTCCCAGTAAAAGTGGGCCTTAGACAAGGATGTGTGATGTCACCGTGGTTGTTCAATATATTTATAGATGGGGTTGTAAGAGAAGTGAATGCGAGGGTCTTGGCAAGAGGTGTTGGGCTAAAAGATAAAGAAGCAAATACAAAGTGGGAGTTGTCACAGTTGCTTTTGCTGATGACACTGTGCTTTTGGGAGATTCTGAAGAGAAGCTGCAGAGGTTGGTGGATGAATTTGGTAGGGTGTGTAAAAGAAGAAAATTGAAAGTGAATATAGGAAAGAGTAAGGTGATGAGGATAACAAAAATAATAGGTGACGAAAGATTGGATATCAGATTGGAGGGAGAGAGTATGGAGGAGGTGAATGTATTCAGATATTTGGGAGTGGACATGTCGGCGGATGGGTCTATGAAGGATGAGGTGAATCATAGAATTGATGAGGGGAAAAGGGTGAGTGGAGCACTTGGAGTCTGTGGAGACAAAGAACCTTGTCCATGGAAGTAAAAGGGAATGTATGAGAGTATAGTTATACCAACGCTCTTATATGGGTGTGAAGCATGGGTGATGAATGTTGCAACGAGGAGAAGGCTGGAGGCAGTGGAGATGTCATGTCTGAGGTCAATGTGTGGTGTGAATATAATGCAGAGAATTCGAGTTTGGAAATTAGGAGGAGGTGCGGATTACCAAAACGATTGTTCAGAGAGCTGAGGAGGGTTGTTGAGGTGGTTTGGACATGTAGAGAGAATGGAACGAGACAGAGTGACTTCGAGAGTGTATAAATCTGTAGTGGAGGGAAGGCGGGTAGGGGTCGGCCTAGGAAAGGTTGGAGGGAGGGGGTAAGGAAATTTTGTGTGCGAGGGGCTTGGACTTCCAGCAAGCATGTGTGAGCGTATTTGATAGGAGTGAATGGAGGCATATGGTTTTTAATACTTGACGTGCTGTTGGAGTGTGAGCAAAGTAACATTTATGAAGGGATTCAGGAAACCGGCAGGCCGGACTTGAGTTCTGGAGATGGGAAGTACAGTGCCGGCACTCTGAAGGAGGGGTGTTAATGTTGCAGTTTTATAACTGTAGTGTAAAGCACCCTTCTGGCAAGACAGTGATGGAGTGAATGATGATGAAAGTTTTTCTTTTCGGGCCACCCTGCCTTGGTGGGAATCGGCCGATGTGTTAATAAATAAAAAAAAATAATATATATATATATATATATATATATATATATATTGTGTGTGTGTGTGTGTGTGTGTGTGTGTGTGTGTGTGTGTGTGTGTGTGTGTGTGTGTGTGTGTGTGTGTGTGTGTGTGTGTGTGTATGTTAGTTACCATTTTGTCCTAGGCACATGTCGATTAGACACTATGCCTGTTGTATATATGTGTGTGTGTGTGTGTGTGTGTGTGTGTGTGTGTGTACTCACCTAGTTGTACTCACCTAGTTGTGGTTGCAGGGGTCGAGTCAAAGCTCCTCGCCCCGCCTCTTCACTGGCCGCTACTGGGTCACTCTCCCTGCGCTATGAGCTTTATCATACCTCTGCTTAAAGCTATATATAGAGCCTGCCTCCACTACATCGCTTCCTAAACTATTCCACTTCCCGACAATTCTGTGACTGAAGAAATACTTCCTAACATCTCTGTGATTCATCTGAGTCTTCAACTTCCAACTGTGTCCCCTTGTTGTTGTGTCCCATCTCTGGAACATTCTGTCTCTGTCCACTTTGTCAATTCCTCTCAGAATCTTATATGTTGTTATCATGTCCCCCATATCTCTCCTGTCCTCCAGTGTCGTT